>JAGDQP010005218.1:56944-79859 GCA_022664845.1 Lepisma saccharinum
GATGTGGAGTGGAGGTGGAGGGGGCAGACCATAGCTGGAGTGAAGGTAATGGTGACCTCCGTTTTTGAGGGTGATGCGGAGTGGAGTGGAGGTGGTGGTGACCTCTGTGTTTGAGGGTGATGCGGAGTGGAGTGGAGGTGGAGGGGCAGATCATAGCTGGAGTGGAGGTGGTGGTGACCTCCGTGCTGGAGGGTGATGTGGAGTGGAGGTGGAGGGCTATCTCCATGCTGCAGGGTGATGTGGAGTGGAGGTGGAGGGGGCAGATCATATCTGGAGTGGAGGTGGAGTGGTGGTGACCTGCGTACTGGAAGGTGATGTGGAGTGGAGGTGGAGGGCGAACTCCATGCTGGAGGGTGATGTGGAGTGGAGGTGGCAGACCATAGCTGGAGTGAAGGTAATGGTGACCTCCGTGTTTGAGGGTGATGCGGAGTGGAGTGGAGGTGGTGGTGACCTCTGTGTTTGAGGGTGATGCGGAGTGGAGTGGAGGTGGAGGGGCAGATCATAGCTGGAGTGGAGGTGGTGGTAACCTCCGTGCTGGAGGGTGATGTGGAGTGGAGGTGGAGGGCTATCTCCATGCTGCAGGGTGATGGGGAGTGGAGGTGGAGGGGGCAGACCATAGCTGGAGTGGAGGTGGAGTGGTGGTGACCTGCGTGCTGGAAGGTGATGTGGAGTGGAGGTGGAGGGCGAACTCCATGCTGGAGGGTGATGTGGAGTGGAGGTGGAGGGGGCAGACCATAGCTGGAGTGAAGGTAATGGTGACCTCCGTTTTTGAGGGTGATGCGGAGTGGAGTGGAGGTGGTGGTGACCTCTGTGTTTGAGGGTGATGCGGAGTGGAGTGGAGGTGGAGGGGCAGATCATAGCTGGAGTGGAGGTGGTGGTGACCTCCGTGCTGGAGGGTGATGTGGAGTGGAGGTGGAGGGCTATCTCCATGCTGCAGGGTGATGTGGAGTGGAGGTGGAGGAGCAGATCATATCTGGAGTGGAGGTGGAGTGGTGGTGACCTCCGTGCTGGAAGGTGATGTGGAGTTGAGGAGGAGGGCGAACTCCATGCTGGAGGGTGATGTGGAGTGGAGGTGGCAGACCATAGCTGGAGTGAAGGTAATGGTGACCTCCATGTTTGAGGGTGATGCGGAGTGGAGTGGAAGTGGTGGTGACCTCTGTGTTTGAGGGTGATGCGGAGTGGAGTGGAGGTGGAGGGGCAGACCATAGCTGGAGTGGAGGTAGTGGTGACCTCCGTGCTGGAGGGTGATATGGAGTGGAGGTGGAGGGCTATCTCCATGCTGGGGGGTAATGTGGAGTGGAGGTAGAGGGCCAGATCAGAGCTCGAAAGGAGGTGGAGTGGAGGTCAGGCCAAAACGGGAACCTTTGCTTAAGACTCGAGGTAGTCTATGTGCTCAGTCCCTTGACTGCTCTCCGTCTCATTGCTTTTAGTAAATCTGATGGTTCGAAATAACGGCGTAAGTGAAACCAGCAGGAAGTGTTTAAATGGAGAGAGTTAAGCAAATAAAATAGATCTTCCAACTTTAGAGACATCAAACAAATAGTGGTTGGATAAAACGAAATCACTAAACTCAAAATCTGATATCAGTTTATCCCCTGCTTTAGGTGCTAACCAGACAAACAGACAGACTGACAAAGTTACATTAAATTATTTTGAGTCCTCTAGAAAGCACAGAGACTGTCTCAACACGTTATACACACAACAATTTGGACCTGACTTAAAAGTGAACCAAGCTTACTTTGACAAGTAACTCAATTTCTAGCAAGCTTAACAAATCAAACCAAAACGTTTTAAACAAGGTTGAATCAAGCAGTCTAGTTTATAAAAATCAGGGTTCAAATAGCCTTGACAGGACAAGAAAGAAAACGATAATCTACTTCTTTAAAAAGTAAAAACATTGTCCTCGGTTGGAATCAAACCGAGGACCACTTGCACACCAATTTGATACTGTAGTCACTTTACCACGGAACCACATGCTCTAGATTGCTATTCAAGCTCTATTTATGCTTAATTATTCAGATCATAAGAGACACCTGCAGTAAAAAGAATAATAAAATGCTTTTTAAAGTTATACTATTCTTTAAAAAATCGTACTAAATAGTAGAAAATAATTTTGTTTATACATGACTGAAAATAGAAGCATGAGGCGCGCTCTCATATACAATCACTTGGCGCACCCCATGCTTTTCTTTTTAGTCATGCATAAACAAAATTATTTTTTACTATTTAGTACAAATTGTTTTAAAAATATGTCTAAAAAGTTTTATAATATTTTTTTTAGTTATATTTCGGTGTTCAGATACTTTTTCTCAAGCTAATGTTTTGTGATTCAAGTCATAAAGTGTTCTGCAACCAGACATATCGTTGCAGGCTAGATTTTATTTTAGGATAAAGAAGTCCATATTAAAAAAACATGTTTTAAAAATATTTAAATATATAAAAATAGATGAAAGTAACAATGAAATATTGTATTGTCATCCGACTTACGTCGTTGAGCAAAATTTCATTATTCTATGACGTCGGAAAATGAGTTAAATTAACGTTGCCAAATGTGAGGACACCACGAACCATTGTGAAGCAAAGAAAAATCTGTAAAAAAAGATGGGAGTTACTTATGGCGAAACAGTCCTGGCACGTGATGGGACTTCAACGCACCCAGACGACAGCGGAAGTGCAATGAAACAACATTCAAATAAATTTCGAGTTTGTCAAACTTCTCTGCATAACTGCTTAATCGAACAAGCTTGTTCAATACAAGTCACTTTGATTGTTCTAACAAGTGTGTTTCATGCTTATTCATTAAGTTCAACACAATATCAAGTGTGGCAAATTCAAAAGGAAGTGGCTGACAACTTGTTACAAGTTGGCATGCTATCTAGGTATGCAGCTAAAGTTCTCTGACAAGATTGCTCCTGGTTAAGTTGTCGCTTCAGATCAAACTGTCCTACCTTTAGTAACTCTGTCCGTCTGTCTCGCCGACAAACATATTTTCCGAACTGTGCTAACTTCTCTCACAAGCTTCTTACGTTTATAATCCCATTGTCTTATACTTGACACGGTTAGTATACTCAAAGTTATGCAAAGATATTTGTTATCGATTTCAAATATTGGTTTCTTTTCCTTTGCTTGCAGACTACATTATAATAGTACCCTCGTATTTATACCTCTGCTCTTACTGAAGTGTTGTTTCTTCTTACGTCACAACGAAACCACTTCTTCAGCCAAAAAGAGGGGAATTTCTTTGGAAATCTGTTGCTGAAAACCGATATCTCTGACTTCCTTCTGTTATTATTGGGTTTTATTCTGTCTCTCTTCTTGTACGAAGTTTAATATCTTTTTTTTCTCTTTTCCCTCTATACTTGAAAATCTTTTCTTTTTTTCGAAAGAAGAAACGCAAACCGTAGCTGAAAGCACTGACATTTATTTGACGGCAGATACAATTTTCCATCTCCCGTAGAAACTACTTGTATTAAAAATGTCTGTGAGGGAAAGATTATGGAATATCGTTGAATTTTTAATGTGGAAGAAAATGGAGAGACCAGACTTTACTATACAAATGCAGGAAGACAGAATTCTCAAAGGAGACCAGAAGACACTCAGAAGAAACTTTTTCTATAGCACTTTTAACCTTGAAACCTTTATTAAGAGAACATTGATATCAAAGGTACCCCGTAGCTACTATTTTCAGAAAGGAAAGATTGTTTTATTTCTTGGAGAGAAATCTAATATAGAGTTGGCTACGTTTGATCTTTACGTCAAACTCTACTTTTCTTAGGCATAGATTGGAACGACTGCGTTCTATTTGGGTAAGATGCCAGAAATCTCGAAATTATGGAAGATTTTGGTCGTTCTTTAGAAGATGATAGTAACCAGTTTCAGGTTTTCTTTTTTTTTGTTGTCATTTTATCGTAGATTAATTTGACATCAAAGGAACATCTGAAAAGGAATACGGAATGGGTAAATCTGATGTGGCAAAATCAATGGTTTTAATAGTTATTTAGTTTTACTGGCACAATGGTTCGAATCACCTACCTGTCCCAAATTGTCTCTACTAATATTCTATGCAGTTATAAATGTTCGGTCTTCTTACTGCTGTTCCCGGATACTGTCTTCTTGACTTGAGTGAAACGTTGTCATATTTCGATGATCCACACAAGGATTTCACACTAGTACAACTACCATCACCACTACTACTACGACTACTACTCGTACTATGGCTAACTATCTTCTACTATCCCGGGATAACTAGGAATTGACCAGACCGCTGACTCTGGGATTTTGACCAAACATGGCAGACATGTAGTACAATATCAGAGATAGTGACCTACAAAATTTGGGCCGAGGATGGACACCCGGGTCAAAGATATGCCATGTTCAATTTTTACATGCGAAGTCAATGGGAGTGTGTTTACGAGAGACTAGAGATCTGCCAGGGCCGAATTTTTCCGGCGCAAGCCAAATCCATCCCGAATGTACCTAGGCCCAGCCTAGCCCGGGACCGGAAAGTTTTGGAGGATTTTGGCCCGAGCCTGGCCAGGTCCAAAGAAATAGTGGAGCTGGCCCGACCCGCGGCCGAGCACAACCCGTGCAGGTAAAGATAAAATGAAGTGTATGGGCGGTAAACCCGTGTAGGTCTACGAGAGACACTCACTAAGTTACAGAACGCGATTTTGACGAAAATTCGATATGTAGATACAATGCCTAAGTAAACCTCCACAGCCAAAATTAAAGCCGCTATGATCAACAAAATAACGACAGGAGGAAAGTGGAAAGGTAGAAAGCAAGCAAATCGATAACAGAGCTAGAAAAAAAACTTTCGTTTTACAAACTGTCTATTCTTTCAATTTATAAATTAGTTAATTTGTTGTTTTTATTTCCCTTGATAGCGAAGGTATAGAAAAACGGACCTTAAAATCCAGCTCAGTGCGTCCGCCCGTCAATCTGTGTCCAGAAATCAAATCTCAGGAACCAGAAGGTATAGAGAGGTGTTGTTGGAAAGGTTGGAAAGGAAACCGTCTTGAATGGTGCGGTGGTTCAGTGTTGGTAAAATGTTGAAAAAAAAATGTTCATAATGCTTCTATTCAGTTAGACGAACACCAGCAAGGACATAATGACAACCAATTACTTACCTTTGCCAAATACCAGAGCAAATAGCCCCTATCTCCTAAACAAACAAATGTATGTTAAAAACGACTTTATATTGAGAACGAGATAGCCTAATTAATATTAATCCAATATGGTGGCTTTCAAGATGGACGCCATAGAGCCTTTTCCCCCATCAATGATACTCAACATTTGGTCTCACTCTCCAGCCATTTTCGGCTTACCAGACTCTCTCCTCGTTCTGAAATTAAAACATCTCTGTATTTAATTTCATATTCCTGTTGCGTTAAAATTTACAACTTTTAAACTGCTGATAACTTTTCTAATCGCTCGCTCTAGGTGATAAATGGTAATGGGGAGTCAGAAAAAAAAACTTGGATCTTTTATTTTTTGCTCTTGCAAAATTCTGTACGTGCTGCTGTTTGTGAGATAAATAAAAAAAAATCAGTTTATAACGCCATTTTCTCAAAATAGCTGCCCGTTCTCCTACTCTAAACGGCGAAAACTTTTAATACGCTATTCAGCACACCTTTTCAATTGGAATAGCGAACAAATTATTTTATATTGCAGTTTCTTTTAATCCTAAATCGTATTTTCCCTGAACTAAAATAGACAAGTGAAATTAATAAAACGGACATAGATTAGCTCTCATGTACAATGCCCACTTATTTATTTATTGGCTTTAACAGAGACGTAATCTCCAGTTATGCAAGACTTTCGGGTCAATCCAACTGATATCATCCAGCTTTGTTACGGCTGCAAACACAATTTTTAGCATGCACCGCAATAAATATGGCCGCCATTAATTAATCAGTTGGAATAAAAATAAAATTACACACGTGTTGAACTACTCATATATAAAGGATGAAAATATGAACTGTCCCTTACACCAATAAAAATACAAAGAACATGTAAAACATTCCATTAGTTTACTATCAATTATCACGCCTAAATCTTTAATTGAATTTACTCTGCATAGTGTTAGTTTAATCATGAAATGACATACATTTGAGACAAGTTTTTTTTTTTTACTTGTTATTCTTTCTTAAGATTGAAGAAAATTCAATCTGCAAGGATAGTATCTCACCTAAAAACTCTGAATTTTAGTAGTCAATACACAGGCTAAATAGTTGGAGCTAGAAAAACAAAATTTGGTATGAAGGTACATCATCACTAGCAGATTAAGCAAATATTACAACATTTTGAAATAATCGCCATCTTTAATCCAAAATGGTCGCCAAACCCATTGTTGTATAGAATACACATTCTAAACGGCTGGAGATAGAAAAACGAAATTTGGTATGACAGTACATCATCACTAGTAGGTTACGAAAATATTACAAAATGTCTCCAAAGACGTCATTTTGGATACAAAATGGCTGACCCCAAAATATCATTTTCCACTCTGTTTGAGCTAGAAATACGAAATTTGGCATAAAGGTGTATTATCAAAAGTAGATTAAGGAAATTTTACAAAATGTTAAAAAGTCGAAATCTTGGATCAAAATGGCCGCCAAACCCATTGTTGTATAGAATACACATTCTAAACGGCTGGAGATAGAAAAACGAAATTTGGTATGACGGTACATCATCACGTAACTAGTACGTTACGAAAATATTACAAAATGTCTCCAAAGACGGCATTTTGGATTCAAAATTTCGGACCCCAATAATTCGTTAGATAGTTTCAGTCTACTACGAGCTATCCCATTCACTTTCAATCGAAAAGAACGTCTTTTTCCCGGTGACGGGTTTTAAGTGATACCATATATATATATATATATATATATATATATATATATATATAAGTTTATTTCCTATGATACCTTCATTGCTTTTAATTCCTTGACACCAAAGCTCTAGCAAAACAGACCGTATAATCCCGCTTAGTCCGTCCAGTGTTCAGAAATTCTCAGGAGTCACAAGGTGTAGAAAGGTGCTTGAGATATTGTTAGGTAGAGTAGATAGAGGTCGCCGGAATCGTCTCGATTAGTGCAGTTGTTCAGTGTTGCCAAGCGAAACTTTAATAATTAAATTGTTCAAAATGCATCCAACCTGTTAGACCTATCTGCACCAAACTTGGCATAAAAATTATTTGACACAATAGAAAGCCCCTGGGGATGTCCTGCCCCCCAAGCGTCAGTATTGCCAACTCATGTTCAGAAAACATATAGTAGGTGTAGAAAGGTGACTGATGTGTCGTTTGAAAGGTCTTGGCTAGGCTACCTCAGAGCTACCAGAACAGTCTTGATTGCTGCAGGGAGTCAGTGTTAGAAATCAAATTGATTTTTAATTCAGTTGTTTAAATTACTTCCATTCCGTTAGATCTATTTGCACCAATCTTACCATTTACATTATTCGACACAATAGAAAAGTACTGTGGATTTACCCGACCCTAAGCACTCCAGTTCTCAATGTTGCCAACCTTTTTATAAAAACGAATGCATGTGCGCCTGAGACGCTACCAAGGAACTGAGCCTTGGGTTGGTGATTATTAGTAGAAACGTAGTGCTAACTTTTTTTAATGTCTCAATGCTTTTTTATCTCATCAACCTACATAAGACAGTAAATTTAACTCTCGAGGGCAAATCACTAATATGTATCAGAAATAACAAAGGACCCAAATTGGAAGCCTGTGGTACACCAGAAGAAGTAATATATTCAAAAAATTTCGAGTGCTTATAAACCATATATTGAGTGCGATGTGCCAAATAAGAATTAATAAGAGATAGATATAAATTCAGGAGGGAGGGCTGATCTAGAGAACGCCAACTTTATCAAATGGTTTTGAAAAATCAAAATGTATAGAATGCACAGTAGATCTTTTAGGTAATAAATGTTTGTACGTATGCAGTTAAAATTGTTACTGTTGATCTGCAAGGGAAAAAACTCATGTTAAATAATATCAAATGTACTATTTGACATGATTCAAAATAGGATTATAAAGGATATATTCTAGTATTTTTGAGGACGCACATACTATTGCTATAGGACAATATAGTTCTTAACCTTTCCACTATCACCACTTTTAAAAAGAGATGAACTACGGGTTACCTTCCACAAGAAAGAAAACAAGGTAGATTTTATAATCAAGTTATAAGTTGTACACAATGGTTGTATCAGCACTTTAGAAGAAGCTTTTAGTACGTACGGTGGTATTGCATCAGGACCACAAACGCTTTTGAGGATTTAGTTTCTTCATAGTTATTCTATAGACATCATTTCTAATCCTAGCCAATGGTAAAGTATAAGGGACTAGTACTTCTGCACTGTTTGATTTTCCTGAATTATTTACTGTATTTTCTTGTATTTTTTTTTTAAATTTGCAAAACTATTAGCAATATCATTATTTATAGCAAGTGTATTATTTCTATATTTCACAACCCTGTTCCCAGATTTTGTGTTTTCTCTTCTGCTACGTACTAAATAAATTAATAAAATATTTTACATTACATTTTAAATTTTGTTCGATGGTTTTAATATATTTAACTTAGGCATTATCAATCATTCTATTTACTTGTCTTCTTAATTGTTTAAACATAATTCTTTCATAACAAAAAATAATAAAAATAAAAACTTTTTAAATACATAATTTTCTTAAACAATTCGTTCTAAAAAGTAAAAATAAAAATGTTTATGCATGACTGAAAAGAAAAACATGGGGCGTGCTAATTGAAGAGTTTATAAAGTGACTGTATATGAGAGCGCACCGCATGCTTATATTTTTAGTCATGCATAAACAAAACAATTTTTGAATTTTTAGTACGAATTGTTTAAGAAAATATGTCTTTAAAAAGCTTTTTATTATTTTTTTTGTTAGCCAAGTTATTTAAAATGCCCAGGCAGCTATAGTAGCCTAGTTTTTCCCAGGAATACTTCAGAAAATTTTTAACAATGTGACGTCGACGAATAAAAAAATAGTACGAAGTAATCTTTTATATATTACGTGAAATGTATGTCACACAAAATTGTCATATTTTGTAGATGAACACATTTAGGTTCAAGGTTTCTTTGTACAAAATATGTCAGTTTGTGTTACATTTATTTCGGGTTATTATATCTGTATGAAAATGGATGAATGTGTGTATGTATGTTCTGGCATAACTCTCGAACGCCTGGAGCAATTTCAACCAAATTTTGTACACATATCACTTACAATCTGG
The DNA here is from genome assembly GCA_022664845.1 of Lepisma saccharinum. Classification (NCBI taxonomy): domain Eukaryota; kingdom Metazoa; phylum Arthropoda; class Insecta; order Zygentoma; family Lepismatidae; genus Lepisma; species Lepisma saccharinum. The sequence continues at coordinate 66,211 of JAGDQP010005218.1, forward strand.
AAAATAATACTGTTGGGGTTAGACACCTCTAGAGTGGGTGGGAAAGGGGTGACGTGTAAATCAGTAAATCGATCATAATTGTCAGATATATCCTTACAGGCTGAGCAACCCACAACGCTATGTAGTGTGCTGGGTTGACTACCTACAAGTGGGCAGATTTAGTATGACTATCAACTCATTAGCAATGGCTATCTTACGTTAGTTTTTCCATTCGACACCTGCAGGGGGGCTGAGGGGGACGAAAAAACTCTGTACCGTGCACCAACGGGCGGGAAATCAGCTAGTATTATATATATTTCTTGGCACATATATTACAGTGCTTAGAAATTTCCTCTTGCATACAAATTTCATTAATCTTAATATTAGCACCAATTTTAGACACAAAGAACTCTCATCATTGATAAAATACAAAGAGAGGAAAACGTATTAAACAACGATCCTGGTTAAGCAAGCAAATCCATATTTTTGGATATAAAAGAAAAAGCGATGAAAGATTTTATTCCAGTTGTTGTCTCATTGAGAGAGAAAAATCTCTGTGATTTATGAGATGTGGCTGTTTCTGACCGACACCTACCTTGCATTTATCTTGTTTTAATAGCGCTGGATGTGTTTTTGTGTTCACTCATCTCTACATCCCAAATCTACTGAATATCCCTCTGCAGAGGGATTGTGCGAGATAGGAATATATTACCATCATTCACCGAGATAATAATTCTGCATGGATTTCATCTTGCACACATTCAGAAACCTCTAGAGAGACCACAGACCTGACCTAGCTCAACAGAGCTAATTCATCGTTCTCAAAAGAGCTTTCAATTGAATGAAACCGAAATATTTCTCTTGTGCTAGTATTTTTTAACAAAACAAAAAAAAAACCTTTTCTTTGTAAATTTTTCGCCTCTTCTTTGTAGAGAAATTATGGAAGCATTCTTTCAATTGGTGCTCTAACTTACATTGTTCTTTAACGGGTGTTAAAAGAACATAAAATTAATATTACGGAGACAAACAGTGCCATAAGAAGGGACCGTTGCTGTTACCGCCCATACAATTCATTTTATCTTATCTTAACAAGGGACCGTAGATAAGTAGAGTCAAAGTCAGGCCACTTTCGTTGACCCAGTGAACTGGCCTGACCCGCTCATCCGGCTCGTTAAAAACTCTGCTTTGTCCACAGGTCATCTCATTGAAATCGGGTCATGCCGGCTTCCAAACATAGACCCGGTTACCCAGTCCAAAACGTGACCCGGTGACCAGTTTCAGCTATGTAGATCAGTGGATATAGCTTTGTCTTCGTCTTCGAGAAGTCCTGGATTCGACACCAGCGGTCGATCGTCCTCCCTGTGGTTTTCCCAAAGATTTTCCTCAGTCACACCAGCAAAATTCTGGGTTGGTACATTCAATTTAGGCTCTAGTCGACTCGTTCCTGCATTAATTCCCCTACGACATCCTGGCCTGAACCATAGACGTCTAAAGACCATAAATAAATCGAAATTCTTAGGCTTTAACTCAGTCAAAGACTGATACAAGTTTAAGTGCTAATTCTTTAAAGCACCTTTCTAGAACAACTTTACATTTTACCCTTACATTCTTCTATCTCTGGCAACACTGATCAATTACCTCACAGTGACCAAGAGGTTAGCGCGCATACAGAGCTCTGATCCGTACAGACAAATTCATTTCAAATTCCCTTATAATGACAGCAAATTACATTTAATTCATTATTCAGAATTTGAAACCTTATATTCGGAAGCAAAACGTTAGCTACACAATTCATACAGAGACTAAACGTTTATCAAACCCAGAATCTATACCCCCCCCCCCCCATTTCCCCATAAACGATTCCTCCTTAAACACAAACATTACTATACTACTTCACAGACTACAAGATATGTACAAGATTCCACTGTCCAGAGCTTATCACATTCTTAGACTTCGGAGAACTTATCGTTAGGTAAGTGTTACCCTATCTTTGATTTGTCTTATCACATTTGCACTAGTTTTAGGGAAAATCCACACATAGATAGAGAAAGCTGTACCGACAAGGTTGGAACATAATGCTGAACACATCACCTCTAATGGTTATCATTAGCATTTTATCATATTTTACTTACATATTGCCAGATTAATATTATGACTCATGACTCTCCGTTAATCCTTCTTATGCTACTGTACACGTTCATGTATGGTCCATACCTGCAATTATAAGAAAATGGATACATTACAATTTGTTTATTCTGGTACACATTTTTATATAAATCACAAATATTGTATTACAGGCTAGCTCCTGTTGATCATTTTATATTCGCTCGATGCTCGATAGCCTTACGTCTCACTCGAGTGTTTTGTTTATTCCTTTTTCATTATCAGAACATTTGCATTTGGTAATTAACGTCACCATAATTTACATTATTTGGAATGTGAACACTAATTCCCAATTCGTAGAGAACAAAAAAGAAACATACCGCCGTGGCTGAAAAAAAAACGTACAAGTTCTGGCAGTTTCTTGATATGGATACTAGTCATAAGAACATGAATATTGCATACTTATTAAACCATTCACAATTTTTCATACTTCGAATCATTCAGGAGTTTATTTATTTAAAGAGTTGTAATCATGTTCAACATTTATTATGCAAGGTTAATTAGCTTGCAGGGAAAGTTGTAAATAAAAACACTAGTCGGTTGCACCATACTTTGTGCTGGCAAGAGGCCTATGAATAAAGGTATATATTTTGTATTTGAAATTTGATTTATTTTACAAAGCTTTGATATTGTTTTATATTGTTAATTTGTACTAACGTAAACATGTAAATATTTTCTGTTATATTTTGGATAACAATAGGCCTAATTAACCGGCAAAGTTGCATAACGTATAAAGCGATGTGAAAGATCCAGTGAGGAAAATAAATGAAATAATAACTCGTAATTTCAGCGATGTACAATTTAACTTATAAAAATATTACCTGTCCTTTTATTCTACTTTGTATGGCAGTGCCTGAGTGAACACTCAGGGACACTGCTATTAAAACCAAGTGTAGCCCCGGATAAGTCCTTTGGCTACTTAGGGGCATCTTGGTTAAAACCTTACCAAGGTTTTTTGAATGAGAGGTTACCCGAAAGAATATCAAGATTTATAGAAATAAAGTCACCCACGACTGGGGAAAAGATTGTGGAAAGCTTAACTATAGCGCGCAAGCTATCACTTTGAGGAAATACTTAGAAGAAGCTTAGACGGAGCTCGACACATAAAAACCATCTTCTCTTATATCAGCAGAGGTTCTTCATTTCCATAGCATCCTGGATTCGAACTCGTGCACATGGGAATCTTAAGTACAAGAACCACATACCTTAACTCTCAAATTCACAAGGACTACGCTTGGTACTCCTCAACTCAGGCTAGTTCTTGCAGCGCTGCAATTAGAGGAAGTTTGCTCAGCCTTATTTCTTCGAGCATTTCACAGAGGTTGAATTTGTGGAGTTAATATTCATGCTACACAACTTTACTTACTAAGTCCTGACTCACTAAGCCGTGGTACCAGTGCGTGTGTTTTCCGAGAAAGACGAAAAAGAAAGAACAAAACAGAAAAAAAAGGATAAAATATATTTCTATAGTTATTGTGTAATGCTTGTATCTATCTACTATTTAGTTAACCAGTAGAATTTCAGTCTCTCTAATCAAAATTGATATTGAAGTTTGTTAACGAAGCCATGCGAAACACACAACGAAATACGTCTTCGTCTTGCTTTGGTGGAACTGGTTGTTTGTTGGTCAGGTTTCCTGAGATTTCGTGGCGACTGACTATACATTACAATTCATTCTAGCCACAAAACCTATTCACGAGTTTAAACTAGCCTAATGAACTTAGCGTAGCATAGAATTTTCCTTAGTTTCCCTCAGAGCTCATGAATATAAATTATACTACAATATTAAGAAGGCTCTATTTTAACTCACAATAATCAACAGATCGACACAAAAGTATGCATTTTGAGTTTTTTTTGCATAGGTTAGTAAGGAGAACTTATTTGCAATTTCATGACTAATGTTACATTCATGTTATATTGCATTGCAGATTATACGTATTCTAGTAAATAGTAATTATATACGCTTACTCTCAAACCACGTTCTTTTGCAGTAAAACTGAATTTCCCAACTGGTAAATGTTTCAAATGGAACAAGTTGCAGACAGTTTCTTTCTCTATATTACATCTTGTCATTCAGAGACCGAAAGGCAAGACACAGGAGTACTTCACACGCTGACCACAAGAGGCGCTGCAAAGGGTTTTTGATGGGAAGTATTGCGAACACTAATATCACAGTCAAACATTGGAGAACTACTTACTATTTATTTCGAATTAAATAATAATCATCTAGTTGCCTCTCTCTCTCTCTCTCTCTCTCTGTGTGTGTGTGTTGGTTACCATATTCTTCCATAGGTGGCAATATTTTAAGAATTGTCTGAAATAACATTGCATTTCCTTCTGTCTCAGTTGCTGCAAAATGAAACTACTCATTGAAACAAGACTCTCCATTAAATAAAATAATTACGTTAATACACTCCATACTAAGTTTGTTTTTAAAGAAATAACGTGTTAATATAAATAAACGCTCTTTGATTTCTTGCTGTCAAAGTTAACTGCAGATCACCCCCGCCATCTTGGTATGCACTTTCCATTGATTAACATGGGAATTGTTTTACTCGTCTTATACTTTTCAGGAGTATAGTTGTAACTTCTGTTTTCGCCCAGTTTATCGCCATGTTCTCTTTTACTCATGCTACTTTATAGAAATGCAATATTTTACACAGGAACAGTATAATTGCCCGTTAACATATTGTGATTTATATAGCAAACTATTAATTGTAACAGCCTAGTTGCTGTTCCATTTTATATTTATTTTCTCCCCTTTTATTTTCTTAGTCTCCGTTTTGTTTCCTTTCTGTGTGTTCTCTTTCGCTCATTCTCTTTGCTTGGTTTGAGACTCTTTGAGCGTGTTTCGTTTTGATTCCTGCTTTGGATTATTAATCGTTATCCATCCAGGTTTTCGTTAGTCACGCAGCAATGACTTGGATCTAACGCTTGTTTTTGATTGGACCCTAGTCAATGCTTCGTGACTTGTTTTTTGCTGATTGGTGTGAATCAGCCTTCTTCTCCGTTTGCTGGGAGAACTGCTCTCACACTCCATGTTAGTTTAGTTCCAATTTTAATGACGAGACGAGTGGTTGTATGGGCTTTCCGTCATCTGTACTTCCTAAGCTCTGTCTACGAGAGGTAGATATAAACACCAAATTTAGTGTAATTTTCGATTTCGACTAATTTCGTCCGTTCCGGAAAATTATATTAAATCTTATTAAGAAGAATTAGAACCGATATAAGTGCTATCAGGACTTTTTAGCGTCGACATTATTTCGGAATTTTCAACTCATTAAAATTTATATTTTGTTTTGAGATTATTTATCAAAATGTACAATATGTTCTAAATTTCAGTATGGGGCCGCAATTAACCGAATTCTTACATTACAAATATGGGTTCGTTAGATTTCGATAATCATATGCCAATTTCTCGTCTCCAGTTTTCCAAATCTATTCGAAATTCCCGGTTAGCCATGTTTGACAGTTACCGCATATTTTCATCACTTAATCAAATTAGCAACATGTCTGTTCGACTATCTTTGCGTACCGTTTTTATGTTAATAGTAAATTTAATGTTATTCGACATGGTTCGATAATTTTGGTTTCAACTCCAGTCACTATTCTCCCATGAAAAAGTCATATTTTATAATATTATTTTGCATTTTCAAGATTTATTCAGAACTTCTTTTGTATAAGGTAGTAATCATCTGTAATGACGTCACGCAATTATTAGAGCGAAATTGATTCTTTCTTTACCATGTATTTTGGACTAAAACTTCTTTCGTGTAAGTAATAATGTAACCCAACTTGTCTAAATTAAATAACAATGTTTTGGGCATAACTTGTGGAAATATCAACAAAATGTATTAATTATTATAGAAATTATGGACATTTATATGTGACTACGCAACTTTCCGTTTTGCTTAATTAATTCAATGTATACCAGGGATTCAATTTTTGTTTGTTCCTACAACTCAACAGTAATTCTGTTCAGATTCTGATGAAACTATCATATCCGAAGCGTGCAATATATAAATTCAAAGTAATAAATTGGAATTCTGAAAATTTTATATTTCTTCGAACAATCTTGTGTTTATGTTCAGTGAACGTAGTATAGAAACCTCTCAGTTAACGGCATTAGTTGATAATCCTCTTACAGTGTTTAGTAATATTTATAATGTGCAGTGAGTTATTTAATGTTTGACTTGATATTTATTGAAATTTAACTACTAATCGTTACGTGAAGTTGACAGCAATTGATACTAAATTATTTGTGTTTCGGTAAACCTATCGTATTGAGTGATGTGATTTTAATTAGATTAGATCGGTTCAAAAATCCGTAGGCCAGTGGTAGGATTCTTTCGCCAGCTGAGAAGTGATAACTTGGGAAAGGAACTATATATTGAATTTTGGTTATTTCTGCGTTGACATATGAAGTGACTCCAGCATGTGATTTGTGTGAATAAATATTATTTGCATTTGTGCGTTATGACACTACGTTTGGATTGAGTTGTGACCGTCATTCGTTTGTGTTCGTTCGTCTTTATTTCAGGAATTGCGATTCCAGACTACAGGTGTGGGCCCTACTAAGGTAAAGTAAGACATGTTTTTTTCCACCCTGTAGACTTCGAAGTGAGTAAAGACACAGTATTAGTCACATATGAGTCGTTATGCGTATCATCGTTTGAGATTATTTCCCAAGTAAAGATTTGCGTTTTTCTTTCTTAATCTGTCCCTAATCTGATCCAGCTGGTACTTCAGAGTATGAACTGACGATCTAATTAAAAGATTGGAGGTGTCGCCTTACCGGTATTTCCTCCCTCGATCTAAATTAATTTTGTTACAGCGATCACAAGGATCTGGAATCCTCTTTCCCAGATATTCTTACATCTGGAAGGCATTTCTGCGCCGCTCGTCTGGGGTGTAGGAAATGTTTGGAGCTAGAGGTTAGGTTAGATGCATTGTGTGAATACTCTAGGCTCCTGGCGACCCTATTTGTCTGTGTGATCCTCTTTTGGGATCTTAGGTTAGGGACGTTTAAGCTTTTTGCGACTCCAGCCAGGATTTCCAAAACCTGTGCGTTTCATAATAATCTATTATAATTTTGGAGAAACTTCACAAACCAAAACTATAGAAGAGTCAAAATAACCACCAAGACAAATTTTGTGAAAGCAGAACTTAAAGATTCTACATCCGAGAGGCATAAAATGAGTAAAACAATTCCCGTGTAAATCAATGGAAGGTGCGTACCAAGATGGCCAGGGTGATCTACAGCGTTGTGTAGCAGGGACAAACATAAGTCCTGTAACTTTTCAATTCTTCTTCGTCACTTGTCTCTGTAACATCTAATACGGAAACATTATTCATTGCTACACTGTAACCCTATCCAAGGAGAGGCATTAAACTCAGTTTCGTATTATTTAAATTCCTCGAAAAACTAAGAAACCTAATAATTGTTGCAGATATAAATAGTCAGCACAAAATGTTTGGGGATAAAGTCACCAATGATAATGTTAAGCAGCTTTTCAATTACCTTCTCAACTCACATTTAATTAACCTACATGTTGGACCAACTCGTATCGTCAATGGAATTGAAACAGCTCTAGATAAAATAATTCGAGCGCCAACTATGATGAACAAGCTAGCAAAATTTAGCGTTAACCAAAGCCTTCCATCTGATCACAGTGAAATATATTTAAAGATTCAATATTCAAATAGACAGAAAAGATCTTACAGCTACCTACAAAAATTTGACACTTAATGATATAGAAAACTCCAATCAAACCATAGTAAACTTATTGAAACAGGCTGCCAATGAATCAGTACCTACTAGCAAATTCATACTACATATTGAACAACTTCCGACTAACATTAAATTTTGATAAGACTTTTACAAGAAGATATCACAGACATCCCAATATTCTACTTGAAAATCACATTAATAGATTACATAAAGAGAGAAAAAGGGAAATTGGTAAATACAGAGAAAATAAATGTCACGAATTTGTTTCAAACCTCGCTGAGGATTATAGACTGCACCCGATCCTTTTGGAAGATGATTAATAGAAAATCTCAATGCAAATCTTTCCCTCATAAAATAGATAACATAGAAATCCCTTCCAAGGATGTTCTGCTTGATATTTTTTATCACAAATATACTGATAAGTATAGTGAACATGCTTTCAAGAACACTAACGATACTCAAGCAGAAACATCCAGATTAATTAGACAGATCATTTCACACAATAAAGGCCTCACTACATTAGACAGAGAAGATAAACATCCAGGAAACATTGACAATCTATTACAAGAAGTTACAGCTGATGAAATCCTTAATATTCTCACGAAAAAGAAAAGCACTTTTCCCGGACTGGATGATATACCATACTGCTATTGAAATCTTCCAAATCTTTTCTCAATGTTCTGGCAAAACCCTATAACTCTTCAATCAAAACTGGTTTTGTTCCCAACCACTGGAAGAACCCATACACCATACTAATTCCTAAACCTAACAAAAGCAGTGCAAATTCGGATAACTACCGTCCTATAATACTCACAAATACAACATAAAAAATAAGTGAAACTATTTTGGCACACAAACTATCAAACTATTTGGAAGAAACGAACCAAACTCTCTCCATTTCAGGCTGGATTTAGAAACAAAATTTCCACCATAGACCAATTTCTTCGAATAACTATGTTCAATGCGCACTAAATAAAAAATATCGTGCTGGGGTCATATTCATGGACTTGACAAGTGCCTTCGACACCGTCTGATACAATGGTCTGATCTTCAAACTTCATAAACTTCAAGTTCCTACCACCTATATTAGATGGATAACTAATTTTCTAAACGGCAGAACCATTCAAATTAAAATAAACAATGATCTTAGTCAGGATACATATCAAAAGAGGTGTATACTTTACTTCATTTATGGTAATGATACACCGATTCCAACAGAAAATTTATTTGCGGACGATACTGCATACTGGACCATTGCCGGATCCACACAGAATGTAATTCATAAACTTAAAACTATTACTGAAAACTTTGTACAATGGTGTAATACCTGGCTTTTAACTTTACACGTGAATAAAACACATCTATTCAGGACGTAATACCATCCGTGATAAACAGAAATATTTGACAGTGAATCACACAACGATCAAACCTTATAAATCTGTCAAATACTTGGGAGTTCTTTTAGACGAGAGGATGACATTTACAAAACACATTCTAAACACACGTAAGAAAAACGAATGCAGGCGCATTACACCTTAAGAACAATATACTATAACGACCTCCTTTGTGCTGAGATAAAAATGCATCTTCACAAATCTATAATAAGAGCTGTTATTACTTATGGACATCAACTTTTCAACTCTGCAATAAATATAGCTCCTCTACTAAAAATTGAAAGACAAAACATTGGATTTGCTCTTAAACTATGGAGGGAAAATATTGTAACTTTGTATAAGACAGCTGGTTTGACTCCACTTAAAGAATTTCTAGGAGATCAAAAACAGAAATACTACACCAAAGCTTTACAGAACAAACTACTAAACCAAAATTTTGACATAAAATCAGTTTGGAATACCAAGACACCATCCAGTCACGTATCAAGAATTTGTACAAACACAAGAAATTTAACCTACAAATTACAAAAATTCAGGTCTAAAACCCAAAGTTATGGAATGAGATGAACTTGTGTTGCTTCTCTACGGGTGCTGCATGAGCGGTTGGAATACACACCAATGAATTTTCCACGATCAACCTCTCCAATCCTTACCTCCAATACTAATTTTACTCACTTAAATAAATGGACTATGTACACTATTGACAAAACAGACAATTTCCATAATAATTAGATAGGATTAGTTAAAACAAATTTTATCCGTAGTCGATCCAAATCACACAAGTAATATTATCTCAGAAATTAAATTATTGTCAGGATGAAAGTGGCCTAAGCCTGTCAGAAGTCCATCCGGGGGGGCCCTGCGGGCCTTAGGTTAATTCCTTTATCATCAACAGAAGAAAAAGCTAATTTTGGAAAGTGCATCATTCAAACAACAAACCAAGTACAATATCTGCAAGTTAATTTATAACTAGTTTTTATTAGAAGTATTAACGTAATCTTATCCACTGAGTGTGTTGTTTGAATGATTACACAAGGCAACCATTTTTAACTTGTTCAGAAATATGAATAATTTTCATCATTCTTCACTAATTTTGCTGGGGTGGGGAGACTGTCTCCTTTATTAGCAAAGAGAAATTTGAAATGTTTTGTATCGGCTCACATGATTTCTCTCAGATGCTTTGAAAATACTCTCTTCCTGATTTTGTTTGCATCCTCCTATTTGCTTGTTAGCTAAAGTATTTTTCTTTTCTATTTTAAATGTACCGTAGCACTCCATACAAACAGAAGGACACTTTCATACAAACATAACTGATGGCTAATGGGTAGTTAGACTGTATCAAGCTTTTCCTTGTTCTCTGTTTACCAAAACACAACGTTGACATAGATCCAGCTGCAACACAAAGAGCAGTCATCTTTACCTTTGCAAAAACAATGGGCTATTTGCGAAAGGATGTTTACGGTTAACAAACAAAGACCTCAGAAACTGAAGTGGAGAAAGGGGCGTATATGATTTGATAAAACCCAAAAGTCCCACCGATTAAAACAATGCTTTAAAGGTTTATTTATTTATTTCAATTTTTAAGTTAAAAATTTACAAACATGAACCATATATGTATACAGTTATTTTGTTGCACAATATCTGGGCAGAATTTACCGTTTTAAAAAAATGATTCCTTAAATGTAATATGCATATTAAAAAGTCTATATGACAGACAGGAGGTAATTTTGTACTTTTATAAGTAAAAATATTGGTAAAAGACCTTAAATAATTTAATATCTAAATCACTAATACCATAATATTGATAATAAAGGTCATCATTTGGTAATTTGACGACGTCACGGTCACCCCTTCAAAATGAAAAGTTGTCACTTTTTCAATCCACTTTTTTACGTCATACCTTTACGGATTTGAAAAATTCTTTGTGTGAGTATTGATGACGTTATAAGAGGTGATTCAGCAACGCACTGAGACAGAGTCGCATGCATTACAGAGCTGCTAATATATATAAATGTAACAAAAGAGGGTTTCAAATCGTATTGCTTACACATCAAAATGTATCATTAAAATCCATCTCACTTGGAAAGGGGACCAGTTCAGGAAGTTGGTCCTTTGTTTAGATCACAGTGCGAAACAATTATTACATGGATTTGGGTCCTTTGCTGAATCACGTCTTCAAATAAAATACTTAGCATTGGAGTTGGCCACGAACCATGTATAACAGTAGCAGTTGCCGTCATGATAATGTGCAGCATACGTTGAAAAGAAAAGACCATTGTACACCACAGCGAAACCCTGGGCTGCAGAATTAAGGAGAACCAGAGAAACCATGGAAGATGGACCACGTCTAGGACCTTCAGGAACTGCAACAAAGGAAGAGAACATTCGTGTAATTAAAGACCTTATCACTAATGGTAGACGTGTGACCATAAAGATGATCGCCAAGCAGGAGGAAAATGTCCTGTAAAAACGTGTGCAGCACACCATTTACCATGAGTTTCACAGGAGAAGAACTGTCAGAACACTGGATTCCGTATAACTTACGTGAGAACCAGAAGCAGGTGCGCATCATGTTGTATCAGGAGTTTTGAACTGTTGCTCCGATTTAGCAAATTTTGGCACCGATTTTTACCCGGAAAATCTGGCACCTTCCAATTTTGAAATAGGAAACTGTGGCACTTTTTCGTGCTACTGGATACTCTCCGTCTCTTTGAAGACTGAGGACACCGTTGAAACAAATATCAACAAGGAATGAGAACAACAGCTGATTTAAACATAGAAAGAGCAATAATTTACTTGCAATAACCTTTATGTGTATTCTTTGCTGAAAATACGCGCTTTATTCATTTTATGCGTATGTATAATCACATGTAATAGTTAAAGTTTGATCGAGATGTGCTCTTTATTTGATAATTCTAGTTGTTTGTTTTTACTGGTGCCTTACATTGCTTGGGAAATGTTCCAGTATTTCTTACTTTAAAATACGTAGGTGCCAACATGTATGGTAAAGAAAAAAAAAAGAAAAAACTTCCGGTGCCCAACTTACCGACACCGATTTCCCCATCCACTTTATTTCCTTGATTTGGCACCCTAAGACATTTTCCATTTTGCTAAGATGAAGCAAGCGGCTTTGTGATCATTGGAACAATAATTTCGCAGTAAATCTCGAATTATTTCAATAATTAAACTTAATTTGAAGACTATTTAACCGATTCAAGTCTTAGCTAACCTATAACAACTTAACGTAAGTTCAGTGATTTGAATGATCCATAGCCAGGGTTTCCTCAAGGATTTTCAGTTTGTGGGGATGTAAAGTTAAAATTGGAAGGGTGTAAGTGAAGTTTTGTACGATTTCTACTAATTTTTCACAGGAAAAATTTTATAGTTGGGGGATGTTGTCGAGACTTTGGGGAGTAAATATCCCCCCACAGGGGAGTATGACGGAGTCACTGTCCGTAGCTCAGCTGTTAGAGTATTGGCTTCGCTGTCGGGAGGTCCTGAATTCGATACCAAAGACGAAATATCCTTACTGAGGTTTCTGCAGGATATTTCCTCAGTTACCAGCCAAATGCCGAGATGGTGCCTTCAACTTAGACCCTGGACGACTCCCTCCCTCATTTCCCCTACCTATTTCAGCCTGAATCATAGATGTCTAAAGCGCAAAGGTCATAAATAAACCGAGTTAAACTCAATCACGTATATTTACATTTCCACACTTATGCGTTTGAAACTAAAATGTTCTGGTTTTACTATATTTGACTATGAATTACAAGTTTGTTCAATATTCAGATCTTTTGCATTGAAAGCTCTTCATTGTCCTTGCACTCTTAACGTGCCCACACTTAGTGCAATATAACCTAATCTCAACTAACATACTACAACGAAGCTGGCGCCAAAAGATGGGAAAACACTAAATTACATTAAAAGGCTAAGATTACAACGACAATACAGTGGTTACAATGAAGCAGGTGCCTTAAGATTTTACAATAAAATACTTATTTATTCCAATTTCAGAAGCTAGCCGCGCTAATGGAACTTGGCCGTAGTTGACGAAACTTTCTAACACTATAAGTTATATAATTCCATTGTAGTTAATATAAAAATCGAGCTTCTCTTTGTATTGATTTTTTCAACAATAGGCTAGTATTTTCCAGCTTGAAACAGTTAACAATACTTAATAACTGTTGCGTTACTGTGACTGCGTTTTATATTTAAGGCAGGCTCTCTTTACTAACATAGAATTTACAAATTCTACAGAAGGATTATTTATCTTCCTTCCTTTGTTGGATAGTTACTACAAAGAAGAGATGAAGATTTACTACTCTGGTAAGTACCAAGTATTTTTTTGTTTACAATCTTGTCTTTATTCTTGCTAAGCTTAT
>JAGDQP010005219.1:417-68674 GCA_022664845.1 Lepisma saccharinum
CGACACCACTGCCAACCCATACATCTGACGTGTTGCCAACTACAGGTGTTTCCATTATTCTGATAAGCATCTGTATGTGCTACTTACAAATATACAGATTAAGTTTGTTTCAACAGTCGCAAGTTGTGAATTACTGGTATTATACATTAAATTAAATATTAAATTATAAAATTGAAATAATTATGTTTTGTATATGTGCATGTGATACGATACCATTATGCTCAAGTTTTTTAAATTATGCTTTATTATTACAGCATATCCATCAAAATTAGTAGTTTCCGTATCGTTAGACAACCTGAAGCATTTCAAATGTAATAAAACAAATGTTTAAATGAGAGTATGCTTTTCATAGTTTTCGGTTTGTCGATTAGTAAAACGCAGGTTTAAACAAAATTTCGGTTAAGCTGGAAATTGAAATACAAAATCAATTCAATTGTTTACGAATAAATTAAATAACTTTGGAACACCATCTTGAATTTCTCAAAATAAGTAAAAATATAGCTACTTAGTTACTCTATAGCTCTTGAAAGTTCTTCGTCGCAGTAACAAACATTCTCCATAGGATTCCATCCTGAGCAAGAGCAAGCCAGTTTTGATCACAAATATCTACTTCTCGGAGATCCATTCTACTATTATCCTTCCAATGTGGTCTCGGTCTTCCCAACGGTTTATTTTCTTATATCTAACCACAATGAAATATAATCTTCGTTTCTGCCCATCCAAGCCATGACCTGGCCTCCTTAGTTATCGCGATTTTATTATTTTCACAACATCGGGTGAGTCGTAAAATCCGTTAGTTTCTCCATTATGCAGTCCACTCCACTTCCCAGTCATCTTATCCCATTTCGCCTTTGTATCTTTCTCAAGACCTTATTTTCAAACACACTCATCTACTAGGGTTGTATAGCTTTCGCAACCATAAAATATTAACGGCAGAATAACCGTTCTGTATATTTCAATGTCAACATTTTTGGTATTAACCGCGAAGATAGGAGTTTCTGGACTTAGTAGAAACATGCGTTGCCCGATACTAAGTGACATGTTTTTTCCGTGACCTCGTTTTTGCTTGTAATATATGCTCCTAATATTTAAATTTGTTTACTTTCTCGATGTTCCCGTTGTTAATTGTTATATATCTTTATGATGCATTCTCAAGGTTTCCGGTTGTTATCATGTTTTTTTGATTTTTCTACGTTTACCTGTAGACTTATCTCATAGTACACTGGTACTAAGACACCGATGCTACTTGTAGTGCATCTATATAGTCCCCTATTATATCTATATAATCCGCATTTACGATCAGTTGATTCAAGCCATTCAATGTTATTCAATTTTTGTGCTCTTTTATTTTCTAAATCGCACATTCTAACGGAAAGGTTAAACAGCAAAGGTGACAAAGCATCACGTTGTTTCAATGCGTTGCGAATCTCGAAACTATCTTACATATTTTTACATAACTCTACTCTACTAGTGGGGGCACTGAGACACAAATTCACATTTACAAATTTTCTTTCGAAATTCCAAATTGTTCCAGGATATTGTAAAGATTCTTCCCTTTGATACAGTTACATACGTTCTTAAAAGCAATGAATAATTAGTGAACAAATTCATTCTATACTCATTTTCTCTTTAAGATTTGTCCCAAGGAAGAATCTGGTCCAATGTGGATCTATTTCTTCTAAATCCCAATTGGTGATCTCCAGTTGCTTCATCTACGTATAAGCTTACTAGATATATTAGGATATTACTCAGTACTTTCTAACATGTTGTGAGTAATAATATTCCGCGGTAATAATTACAGTCCGATTCATCGTGCTTTTTATAAACCGAAACTAATATTGATGTTTTCCGTTCTTTCAGAAGTTCCTCCTTTGTCCATATACCTCTTATCAATTTGTATTATTCCTTGATTAGTGTCGTTACAACTGCTTAATTAATTTGGTTGGAATATTGTCAATTCCTGGTGGTTTGTTTCTTTTAATTCATTTAATAACATTTCGACTTCTCTCGCGCTAGGTTCGAATATACACGATTCTGCAGTATAGATTTTAAATTCCTCTGATCTCCGCGATGTACATTAAAACGTTTGTCGAAATACTTGTACCACACATCGATAATTTTGTCGGAACCGCCTGAAAGTCTTCACGTTCATTTCTAATCTTCGTTAATCTAGGATGGTAACTTTCCTTAACGAGTTTACCAGTCTGTACACAACTCTTTTCTTTTTTCTTGCATTTTTTCCTTATCTCCTGAATCTTCTTTGTCAGATATTCTCGCTTTCTTGCTTCTAAATCCCCGTGTGGCATTGCGTTTCGCGTTATTGTAGTGGTTGGTACTTACTTTGCTTTTATTAGTTAGTAATGATTGAGTTATTTGTTTAAAGTTCCTCATGAAGCTTAAGATATTCTGCATCAAACCAAGGTTTTTTTTGCTGCTGTTTCTTCTCAACTGCACGTTCCTTTGCTGCAACCTTCACTATATCACAAATTGCCTCCCATATCTTACTTAAACCAATTTAATTATTATGTCATTATTACTACTAGTGTCGGCTAAAATGTCGAACCTATTTGAGATTTCAAGTTGGCAGTCTGCTCTTACGTTCGGGTTATCTAGTAATTCATGTTTGAAATTTTGTTATTTTGACCCTTTGCCTTCTCTGTTTGCGATGCATAACTTTTCCTTTACTTTTGTGATTACTAACTGATGATCACTGTCACATTCCGCTCCTCTGTAAGACCTAATGTTCATTATGTTGGTGTGTCTTTGTCTATCTACTAATACATGATTGATCTGATGGAGAGTTTTGACATCCAGATATATCCACTTCTATTTCTGTATATTTTTATGTTCAAAGTACGTGCTCTTTACAAGTACGTTTAACATCGGGAAAGTTAATTTTTTTTTCATTGTTGTTGCATATTTCTTGAAGGCTGTATTTACCTATAGTAGGTCTATAGTTTTTATATCTCTTTACCTTAGCATTAAAATCACCTAACACAATTTTCGTATCATATTTCGGTAATCTGCCAATCTTTCTAGCTTGTCGTAAAATGTAATATTTGCCCTTATCATTAGCCACCTCGTTCGGAGCATAGACATTATTTAAAACCATGTTGCCCCATTGAGTACGTAATGTTACGTACAATAGTCTTTTGTTTAAAAACTCTATATTCTGCATCGCCGGAAAGTTACTGTTCTTAATGATGAATCCTGCTAAGACATCGTGTGACTGTGTTCCACCGTAGTCGAAAGTGTACTTGCTCTGTCGGATTATATCTTGACCCTCCCACCGGATTTCTTGTATCACTAATATGTCCAGCTCGTACTTCTCCGTCGCACGTACCGGTACCTGAAGAGCGTTCGTTTTGTACAATGTTCGTATGTTCCATGTTCCGATTCTAAGGTCTTCCTTAACCCGGTTCTTGGAGCCTCTTGAAGCAGTCTCAACCCGGAATCAGAATGAGGCAATAGTTTACTTCCGGAATATATTATTCCAAGATAATAAATGAACCATTTGTTACTATTTCTAGACATGATTTAGGGGTGTAGAGTTGTCAGCTGTATGACTTCGCAGTAAGTACAGACATTGGAGATGTTATTCTCTGTCGATCTCTGAGCGTTCCCGACATTATTTATCTTCAGTCTCAGAGCTGTAATGGTGAAGGTGCTTCTTTTCAGTGACTATCCTAATAACAATTGAACCTTAGAAATGAACAGAAATTTTCATAAATTGAATTTCATGGGGATCTTTGTGATACTTTATAGAAATTATATGATATTAGCAAAGATGTTCATTTCCGTCAAAGATCTCTCTCCACAACATCTTAATTTTGTCTTATTGTCACCGTTATTATCCACAGGTTAGCCTCACTCTAAGGTAACTTAATATTTACATTCAATTTCTTCCTCGTCCTCACAATTTCATTGTGACCTTGGATTCACTCATATCCTCACCATTTTGTTAATCTTCATCCTAGGCCTTCGATTAACCTTCAGTCTTACGTGGCGATATTAAACTCAGCCTCAATCTTATCTTCAATTTCAAAGTATTACACACTAAACTCGGAAGGGCGGAATTCCTCTCGAATTGAGCGTGATATTTAATCTTACGAGAGAGTAAAGAGGGACCACTAGTTTGGAGCGGATTTTCATCGGAGCAAAGATGAGAAATTTTCGCTCCAAAATAAGTTAGGATCTATGGTATTTGTTCTTGATGAGAATGTAATCTGTTTCAGATTAATTTGCATCTTTTTCTGATAATTTTTTCTTCTCTTGAACATAAAAACTACGAAATGTTGAAAATGTAAAAGGAATCAAAAGAGAGCATATTAATAAGTAGGGATTATGAATGAACGAAGTGAGACGATGATCAGTCGGGGGACTGTGCACATAAGCTACAACCAGGCTTCAGATTGCACCAGTCATAATATTTTACAAATTCAATGTACTGGACAATAATGAACATTACTTTTTATCCATTCTTCTCATCGATAAATGCTTAGAATACACTGTTTTATTTTTATAATTAATAATTTTTTGTTTATTGGTTATTATATTACATTGCAAAAATAATTTAAAACAACAACCCACAGAAAACCATTATATAAATTTTTAACTATATTACGACTTTATAACTAATCCGTTTAGAAAGTTTGCAAATGACACAATTTTATCAACAACTATATTCACACCCCATGTAATAATGAACCAAAATATATCTTTATGACATGTAACTTTTTACAACATTATTAACTATACGGAAAATTCTTCAAACGAACTTTTCATCAATTTCTGCGCTTTCACTACTTACTGCATGCTCATGAAATGATCAATCGTCATAATTGTGATCTACAAATAACAGTCTGTTTACGTCTACTCTCTTCTCATTACTTATGCCTTTTACACTGAGAACAGTCGAGACATTTCTGTGTCTAAGGATGTTTCTGAGCAGTTTCAAAACAGTTTAGTAGGAATTTAACAATAAATATCAATCAGAGATTTAGTAACAACCGATAGTCACAGTTTCAATGTAGTCAGAGACTGCCGACGTGACTTAAATTAATATTTTTAAGGACATAGGTGGACTTTGGAATAAAGTGAGGCTTCCTTTTAATTTAAACTTGATTAATACCAACTTTGAAGGTTATTTTAGCCACGCATGTGTACCTTGACCTAACAAGAAAGACTAGCACAACAACTAAAAGCCGTTAAAAAAGACTTAGTGGTGTTTGGAAATAAGTTATTCATTTATTCCCTAAAATTGGGTTTCATTACTATGTTTTATAGCTTTCGTTACTATATTTCTTTGCTTGAATTCTTGCGTTGTGATTTCATCGTTCTAGCTGATAATTTAATTCAAGTAACTAACATATTTAAGTTTCTTCTCCACCGGACTAAAACAAAAGTAATAATCAAACAACACTCTCTCGTGCGACTTTTTTTCCATTATTAAATGGGAAATTAACGCTCCAAATGAGTGAGCAGTGGTAAAAATTATTCATGATATCGACAAAACTTTAAAATACTGTTGACAATGAAGTACACATCCGTGCATATGATCTCAGTTTTCTTAAAACAATATATGTTGATTATCTGACTAACTTTAAAATCATACTTTAATAAAGATTTAGCAAAATTACAAATGAAGTTAGCTATTTTTTTTATTGAGAATTAACAAATTTCATTTATGTCAATTTCCCCGTTTCCTTGAATTAGTTTCTTGAAACATCCTAGTTCTTTAAATTGAACAATGCGTTTAATTTATATTGCTTTAATTAAGGCGACATTGCCTTGCCAATGCTCAACAAGGAACCAATAAACTAATTACACAAGGATGCATGCTTTTAGATCATATTAATTATTCTATCACCTTAAAACATGTAACTTAATAATAGTTTGAAAGTTTAGTTAATCAGATAATATCTTCGAAATTGACTGTCGTTAGAACTGTGCAACATATAAAATTACAATATGAGAATTCTAATGGTTTCAGTCTACATAAGGTGATCTTCACAGAAAGTATTTTCTGAAAGACACAAATTTTTGAACAGAAATGCCGCAAATAATTAGTTTAATTTATATTATTTTCTGGTGAAAATTATTTGATGAACATTTAATCACAAAGAAATTGATATATTATTTTATAGCCCTACTTTTCAGACAAATTACTTTCAGTTTGCTAAGATTCTCATCCATCAATCCTTAACAATTCGTCCTTATGCAACGTGTACCAAACATTAATCATTTGAATTTATTTTAGAATGTTTGTAATTGGTTGATTAAAGCGTTTCTTTTAAACTTCACTCAACATACTTTCCAGATAATCCAAATTTCAGAGGACCTGAGTTCAATCTAAGGATACCGTATGATAACTTTAATTTTCTATTATTTCTCACGGCAACACGTAACAAGTAGTAGAGTGGCCCAATGTTACCTAAAGACTTAAAATATACTGTAATTAGTTAGCTTTTAATATCGTCCACAAGCATAGTAAATTGTCTTAAAATCTTAAACTTTTAAGAGAACATATACTGGAATAGATACATTATTTTTCGTCTTCTAAAACTATTTTTAAAAAAATGCACTGTGCACGGCGGAGTGAAATACAAGTCTTCATTATTCTCACTATAGCGTGGAAAACAGACAGATAAATAAAATAATACAAAGTTGTGATTCAGTTTCCACGCGTTAACCTTAACTAGATTTAGTTAAATCTAGAGTATTTCTTAACAAAGATTTCTATAAGAAACACTGCAACAGAGATTATAACACCAAGTGCTAACAGCATATACGATCCAGCAACATCTATGAATTCCAGTGGCCGATTTACCTCAACGGAACCTCTATTTAAATCTGTATCCAAAAGATTAATCACTTCTCTTTCCCACTGACCAATTATACCAGACTCAATAAACCGAGTGAGATGTGGATTGAACAATCCCACAAGAGGTGAATGTTTGTGAAATATAAAAGCTACGGGTTGACTCATTACATTTTCGCCCATCGGAACAAACATTTTCAATGAATTAGTTTGTAAAAAGTCAGCAGAAATTAGGGATCCTGTTCTGTAGTATTCAGCTGGAACTGCAAGCTTTCTTTGTCTTACTAATATCTTCAACTGCTGAGGGTCTTTTATATTAATACGCTTTTTACTAATCATCCGAACAACAGGGTTACTTGATTCCCGAAAAAAAATTGTCCAGAAATCGAAAGAGGTTCCCCAGTGGAGATCAGATTCCAGCAGTTCTTCCAGTGTGTTGTTCGGTCTTTCGTATACGGGGAGCGTAAGAAATGATACTAAATTGCAATTATAGCCAGTAATAAGAAGGCATGACGTCATAAACAACCAGGTGATTAAATGCCTCTTCCCTCCCTGACCTGTACTGGGAATACTTAAACCTACTCCTACACTGATCGAACAAATGAGTGAATAAACATATTCTCTGAACGGATCCCTTAAGTTATTTTGTGACAGCAATGAAGACTGAATGCGGGAAATAACATATAAGACAACAGAACTGAAGAGAATGAATCCAACATAAGCCACCCACATTGATGTATCAAATGGGGAGAATACTGACCAAAAGTATTCTTTGCGATTAGGAGCAGGAACCAGAAACTTCACATTACACTGAGCATTAACGGTAGAATAGTCGTACACAAAGAACCGGTTATAAGTTATATATGCTGCCGCAGCTCCAACGTGGTAATCTAAAGCCTTTAATTTTCCAAGATATGTTTCTGATGTCTCATTGTCAGTAGCATCTCCCCATATATTAACTATCTCTACATTCCACGTAAAGTTATGTTTTCTTGAGAATTCTGAGAGAACTCTGTAATCTAAACCATCGTAAGAGTTTCCAGTTAATATTGCCCATGGAGGTATAGGACAGAACAATAACCTTATGGAGATACCATTAAAATTTTGCAATTTTCTGTTCTCCAACGTAATCGAATAAGGATTAATTTCCTTTAATTCCTCAGGCTTTAAATCATGTTGTAATGTGTGAGTAAACATACGGAGTTCAGTATAGATCTTCGTTTCGTTACCATCAAGTACATACAATATATATATGCGTGGGAAGAAACTTATCCATTTACATCTGATGTAGTCCTTCAGAGATATGTCGTTAAGCCGTATCACAATGAAATATGTTGTTTTCTTTTGAATTGAATGCATCATACCATCGTAAATAAAGGCGAATGTTCCACACATACTTTGTGTAGAAATTATGAAACTGAAACAGTTTTGATTGATAAAAGGAACAAGCATGCTTCTGTTCCACCTTGCTAACTCAAGATTGTTGTAAATGATTGGAGTAATGAACGTAGTATGAGCAACATTATTTGAATGTATGTTCAGATTTCTAAATGTTGATAGTTGATCAAGGAACACAGTACAACTTTCTTGATACATGTAAGACGGCAGAATCCCTTCCATCATGCTTTCAGTTTGGTTTTTGTGACGCCCTGTGTATATTGATGTCCACACATTTTTCATGTAAATCGTTAATAGCTGAGTGTAGAAAATAGTTACAATGAAAAGGAAATCCATTCTCTGAAATAAAAATAAGTATACGTCATGGGGGTGATAAATTTATAGGAGGAAACTTTATATATACTCAGAATATATAGACTAAAGACCTTAAAAATTAAATTCAAGAATTCGAAATGCAGAGATTATTGTTCACAGGTGCACACCGAAAAGTTGGGGGGGGGGTGAACCGCCCCCAGCTTGTTTTTTGCAATGTTGAACAAAATTAATATTTTTTCCAAAAATAATTTTGTTTATTTATTTTATTTCAATCGATCTTTTAGTTCTATCATTCTTTTTATTTAAATAACTTGTGTCACTGAAGAAGCTACTAAGTTCGTTTTTTTGTTTTGCAAATACCTTCACCAGTAAAGAGTAAAGTAAAATTCACAAATTTGTGATGCTCGCTATGGAAGATAGCCATGGAAAATAGGCAAATACAAAAACTGGTAACCATTTTGAAAGAAGAAT
This sequence comes from Lepisma saccharinum, assembly GCA_022664845.1. Lineage (NCBI taxonomy): Eukaryota > Metazoa > Arthropoda > Insecta > Zygentoma > Lepismatidae > Lepisma > Lepisma saccharinum. Next base: position 9,422 of record JAGDQP010005219.1, read on the forward strand.
ATATGGCGTTACTGACTTATGGTATATTGGACAAAGGGAACTTAACATGTAGGCATTTTCTATGTTACTTTCGTCGATACACGATGAATGAAGCAGTTTAGAGGTGTATATACCGTAATTAAGTTAAAAAATCCCTTTCGGTAAGCCTACAGGCTGAGGTATATTTCGAAGTTTCGCTGGGAGCCGGGGCTCGCCCCACAACTTCAGTGCTTTTGAGAGGATGCGCCTCGTTTACCTTAACCAAAATCTCCCTGCAGCACTACACCACCATGGTATCCATCTGCATCCTCCCACGGTTGGCTGCGCCCCCAAAGGGAAGATTTGCCCCATTTATTGTAACCAACTCTTGGTCATACACCTTCAAAGAAAATTTCGTTTCTCTACCTTCAATGATATGGAAATTGGGTTTTGGGGGCGGCCATTTTGGATCCAAGTTGACGACTTTTTGAAAGTTTTCTTATTTTGTCTTGACCTACTTGTGATAGTACAACTTCAAGTAAAATTTCATTTACCCAGCTCAAACGGTGTGCAAAATGGTATTTTGGGCGGTCATTTTGGATCCAAAATGGCGACTTTTCCCAAATGTTGTGATATTTCCCTAAGCTACTCGTCATAATGCACCTTTATGCCAAATTTCGTATCTCTAGCTCAAACGGTGTAGAAAATGGATTTTTAGATCCGCCATTTTGGATCCAAGATGGCGTCTTTGAACTCATTAGGTAACATTTTCATAATCAAAAAGTGATGTTGTACCTTTATGCCAAATTTGATTTCAATAGCCCCAGCGGTTTAGGCTGTTTATTCTATACAACAATGGGTTCGGCGGCCATTTTGGATCCACGATGGCGACCGATTTTGCTCATTAACGAAGTTAACCAAGCTATTAAGAACAGAAACACCATATAAAAATTTGGTTCAAATATCTTCAAAATTATGGCCGCTAGCGTGTTTATATATATATATATATATGTATATGTATATACACACTTTCATATCGTACCGATCTCAATAGGTATATTTTCTACGAAATCTACCTAACAAGGAACAATTCACATTGTTTTACGCATCAGCTTTTCCTCTTTTCGTCTTTCTTTCTTCCTAAGCAATTGCAATTTTTTTTTTTTAATAGCAAGTGGTTTTTTTTCAGTCTATATGTTCCTAACGGAATATTCTAGAATTTAAATGTATTAAGATTCTTAGTTGAGATTAAATTTTAGTTCAATTCACTTGAGTTTCAGCTCTTAAAACTGTATGATCAATTTGGAAACACCCTGTGACGATATTTCATAAAGTATGAGAGCTATTTTAAGTATAGATCGCACAACCTCTGCTCCATGGGATCGTCGATTTAATCCCAGCTCGTGTCATGTGGACTTTGTGGATGAATAAACACCGTGTGGACGGGTTGTCTCATTTCCTCCCATTTCCTTCATTAAGCAAATTATTCCAACATCATCTATTCAGTCTCACCCAAAGTAGCCTAAAAGTCTTCGATAAAATTCAATTTAATGAGAAACTATATAATGAAGTCACATCAATAGTGGATATACCGTACAGCTTTGCATTTTCGTTCTTTAGAATATACTTAGGTAAACTTAATACTCGCATTGAGTATCAATTGTTTTTTAGAATTTAGAAAGAAATGAAACAATTTGATACAAATACAAACTTACAAAGCAGGTAATGTTATGAAACAACAGTTTTTGTTTTGTGGATTTTTCTGAATTCTTTATGTCCGTTTCCATATGTATTACCAAAATAACGAAACAGTACTTGTAATACAAATTGTAAACTTACAATATGAATTTTGTTCTTACGTTCTCCAATAAAATTTCACATGTAATGTGAAATGAGCCAATCAAATAGGTTCTATATCTATCACTTTGGTTTTGGTTTACATCATAAGAGTCTTTCATCACATATGAACTAATAGGTAAATTTCAGGCTTACATAATGTTTAAACCACAGAATGACTAAAATACTGCATCATATAAAAAATCTGATATTGCATCTTATACGGCATTATTTTTTAAAAACCTATTATATATTATATATACGGTATATATTTTGATTCAAATCATTGTGTGTGGTTTTAAAAAAAATATATCCTGATTTAAATCGCGACCAGCAAATAAGAGATTTTTTTTACCTACCCACGAATTCCTTGCATAAACGTTTATGGATTTTTTTTGTGTTGTTGCTTATTCAGATTTCCAGTAGATGGAAGAAGAGCTACATTTAGTAAATATTCCTGTGCTGTTATAGAAGGAGTTTGTCAATATCGCAACGGTTTGGACGTTAGAGAAATAAAAGCGGGATCTTTGCACTGCAAAAAATAACTGTGTTAATTCAACACAATGTGGTGTCCGAGCGTGATTGTATTAAATGAACATAACACACGGTGTTGATTTCGGTACTGAGAGAAAAAAAGTTAAGGCTGAAGCGAGATTTGAACATGGGTTGTTAAGTTGAAAGTTGAGCGTCTTAATGCCTTAAATAAATTGGCAGACAGAAGAGGCACTAGATGCAAACGATACTTACTAAACAAGACTTGAATTAAACGACTACACTATAGATTTAAACAGTGAAGGGGATCAAGTAAATGTTGGTGAACCCCCAAAACAAACTATGTTACTTGCACGACATATTCCATGGTTTGGTCACTTTCTATTTGTCAATTAGGAACCTCAATTTCCGATCATTGTGAATAATCAATTTCTATGAAAGCAAGCAAGATGGCCACAGCCAAACACTTCAGAAACATTACTGCTTTCTTATCGTAACAACATGTTAAATGCTGGAACATAGAAATGGAACATATTCTCAATGAATGGGAATTCTGTCCTTAATTAACAGACTTAAAAGTGATTAAATCATGGCATAAATCGTGAGAATAACTTAGTCTATGTTTGGTATTCAGCAAGACCCTTTTTATCCTCTATACTGTTTGAAGGTAGTTCTTTTTCTGTCTGATGATTTAGCCAAGTGAGTTCGTGTTCAACACTCGTGTGGAGTGGAGCGCGAACTGAATGCTCCTGCGAACGCACAAGCCTAGTTTGGGGTGTGATTGGTGTTTTCATTCATCATTTGAGTGTTTTCCATATTTTTTAAGTTTGTTTGGTGCTATAGTTTTCATATTAGTTGAAGAGAACGCAGTATTTTCAACTTTCAAGTGGCTTATTACCAATAAGCAGTATGACATCAACTAGTCAAGAAGGGGAACGAAACAAGCTTTTCCGCTAAAATATATTACGCTTTGATTTCTCTACTTATCCTAAAAAACATAGCTTTATTATTTGCAACATTGGCTTGTTAAGCTATTTAACTTATCTACAGATAATGTTGTGAGTCTGGAATATATTCTTACACCAAATCGGTTTTTCTTTGAGTAATTGCGTTGGTTTTAGCTGAGAAGTTAGTGAATAGTTGCAACAGGCAAGTGGTAATTCATACTGATGATCAAACGTATAATATTTCGGTGTCATTAGTAAATGAACAAACAACGGTCATCACTTTACATATTTTACCTTTGGACGTCAGTGATCACCAAGTGGCCTTTTATATGCATGCAGTCCTATGGAACAGTTGTAAAAGTCATACAGTATGTCTATAGACACCCATGTCCCCTGCAAGTGTACTCGGGAAAGCATAAAGTGATATTTTCAGAGTTAAAAAACAGGTTCCACCGATTTTACATATTTTTGGTTTCAGAGTATTAAATTTTCACGATGGAAATACAAATAAATGTTTTAGATGTGGACAAGAGGGGCATTTTGTAGCCGAATGCAAAGAACAAATGAACGTAAACATGAACAAGCAACAGGACATTTCGTAGGAAAGCCGATTAACCAGATGAATAAAAGTGAGTTCCATTTAGGTATGACAAGGAAGTTTATGCAGTGTTCCCGTTTTAGGAAGGTTACGAAAAACAATTTCGATGCCAGAAGAATGGGATGTCATCCCTTCCAGCCAATAGGTCGAACCCGAAAAGCAACATCCGAGAAATTCCGAATGTATATCATCGCAACAGTTCGATGGCGGGAGCAATGATGAGCAAGTCCCTAAGCAATCTGCCGAAGCGCTGTTTGCTGCTGCAAAGGACGAGGTAATTGTTTTTGAAAGACTTTCTGAACCACTGAACCACCAATATAATGGAAACCAAAATGAACATTGTACTTTGGGTGTTAATATGAATAAACTGCAGACCGAGGAAATAGTGCTCCAAACATATGACTTTCAGAGTAAACTCGATTCGTTTGAACAACTCATGGACGAAGGAAAAAAACGATAATTACATTTCATGTTCTATTGATTCAAATAGGAAAGTTTTTTTTCTCGTGACAAACAAGAAAAAAAAAGCGAAATACGCAAGAAACTTTACAATCCGAATCAGTGTCAATTAAAAGAAAGTAACAGGATGAATGTCAACAACAGGTAAAAATTATGAGTCAACGACAGTACAGGTTACGAGGCCGTCTGTGACTACTCCTGAAGGAAAACGTGGGGAGCACAAGGAGTGAACAAGGTTTTCCAGTGATAGTTTATAGCTGTAGTCGGTTCGTGTCAAAACCACAGAAGAAATGCATACCGCAGCTATGCAGTCATTTAAGGTTGTTCTTGGTGTTCTACTGTTCTTCTTGGTTTCTTCTCCCTGATTGTGTAACAGAGATAATAGTATTTTGCGATTTTGTAAGATAACACAGGCGATTTTGTAAGATAACCTATGCTACAGCAAACATTTGTACGAGTTTTTCCCCTACTGAATGTAAAGCTACACAAAAGTTTACAAAAGACTTTGGAATAATTATCTTACATCTTCAAGATATTCGAAACGTGGATCTTGATATTTATAATTATATTTTTTCTAAAAAAGATACAATCAAAGATACAGGCCAGGGTGTAAGGGGTCTTGGCAAGAATATGACTATAATTTGTATAGGTGATCTAAAATCATCAGCTTATCATAATGATAGTTTTCCAGGAAATAGTTATAGTGGTAGTCTAAATCAAATTATCAAAACTTTCGAGTTATTGTTTTATAACCCTTTTTGAAAAAATAAAAAAATTATACCCTTTATACATCAAATAGTAAAAGTAGAATTGACGCCATTTGTGTATCAAAACAATTGCAGGCTGGAATCAAAGATATTCAATTAATACAAACCTGTTTTTCTGATCATTTAACTTTAATATGTAAACTTGAAATGCAATCTATCAAACACTATCAACCCATCTTCGTGTGGGGATTTTCAAATAAGTGTTTAGAAAATGATGATTTTCACGCTTTAATCAGACTCACTTGGCAACAATTACAATTACGAAAAGGTAAAATGACATCTTTAATGGTTTTGTGGATTTATTGTAAAAAGAAACTAGTATATGTTATTAAGGAATTTGCGAGGCAACAAAGGAAAATATTGTTTCATAGAGAGAAGTAGACTCAGTAAGGAAGGTAACAATGAAATAACAAATATTGTGCACGTTAGAAAAGAAAAAACAAAATGCAAAATGTAGTTTCTTAAATTCATATCTGCACCATGATGGGATAATTTATGAAAAAGAACATGTGTACGAAAAGGTTTTTACCATTAAAAGCATTTTTTTGAAAAGGGAACAAATTATAACCCACTTAACGAATTTATCTCTGTAATTTCATCAACATTTACAACGGAAGGTAAAAACAAATTTTCAACAACCTTTTAAAATTCACGAACTTCGTCAGGTTGTTTAAGACACTTAACCCACATTCGATCGGTGGACCTGATGAGTTAAATTAACAGTTTTACATAACATTTAGTGGTATCATATGGCCGGCGTTATGCAAAGTTTTCAATGAATTGTGGCAAGCATGAACTTTACCAAATGAATGTACCGATATTTTGGCAATTTTGATTTTAAAAACACCAGGCCAGGTGTGTTTTGAATGTTTAAGGGTGAATAACTTTAAAAACACCAGGCCAGGCGTGTTTTGAATGTTTAAGGGTGATTAACTAATTTATATATCAAGTTGGTGTTAAAATGTATAACACATCGTTTAATGAACTATTCTGAAAAACTAATTCATAATTTACAGGGGGGTCTTAGTGGCACCACTCCCCTACACATTTTGTTAACGGAATTACGAGGCACCATTCAATATGGGACTATAAATACTAATGTAGATTTTGTTGTTTAAACACTGACCTTCGTTCAGCTTTCAACTCTGTTTCACATCAATATTTATTTCATTTGTTAAAAGCATTAGGCATACCTGATTCATTGATCAATATCATAGAACTTTTGTACAAAAATAGACAAATTAAATTACAATTAAATGGACGAATGTCCCCTGGTTTTCAAATGAAGAAAACCATTTCACAAGGTGGCACAGAAAGTTCATTCCTTTTTACGGTTGCTTTAGCGCCATTTATTATGAAAGCTTATTCTATGACCCAAGGTATTTCTGGTAATTTTGGAGCTTTTAAAATAATGTCATATATTGATGATATTTCCTTTGTAATTAGGTCGATAGTAGAAATGCTTAATATTAAAAATTTGTTTTCTTCAAAATGAAAACGTTGCAAGCATTGAGCTCAATCTTACAAAATCCAAAATTTTGTATTTTAAAGACGCACAAATAAATTATCAACAGTTTTTTAGATTTAGAACTCAACATAAAATATTCGGCTTCCTTTCGGCCAATATAATTTAAAAAAAAACAATACAGCTTAATGAGTCCCATGTACTAGGAAAATATGTTCAGTACTCATAAATCATAAGTTCAATTACAATAATATTATAGACAAAGTGATTTTTGTTAACCCTTTTGTTTTAAGTAAGTGTTATTACTTGATGCAGATATGACCTTTTTCTCAACTATTTTGGGCCAAAATCATCAAAATGACAGGTTATTTTTGTTGCAAAATTTTTGTTTTCGCATAAAGCGCCAGCAACTAACCCTTCCTGATAAAGAAGATGGTTTACAATTAAAAGATACATAATTACAAGGACTCTTAGGTTACATCGTACTTTACAAATCATTTGTGAATATTATGAAACATTTTTATATATGGTCTTTTTTCAAAATGTTTTATCTTTAATTGGGGTAACAGCGCTGGTGGATACGCATAAATGGAAGCACCTAATTCCGTATTTAACTGATATTTTTGGGGGAGATATTACATATGTAGGATTGAAAAAAAAAATAGAAAATCTGTCCAGGAAAAATCTGTATCACGAAATTGAAAAGAAACAAAATTTGTATGTAGGAAAAATTGAAAAATATAGGCAATATCAATGGCCTATGATTTGGTCAACTCTAGAGCAATATATTAAGCAGAGAACCTTCTATACATCAAACCTGGTATTTTACTGTTAATGAAAATTATCCCACCGGCGATTCATTATATAAATATGGTATTATTCACGTTAATAAATGTTCAGTATGTGGCGAAGAATAGTCTATAGAACAAAACTTACCACATATAAACAAGTAGGAAATATATGGAAGGAATATCTAACTATTTTTGGTAAGATTATAAGACATAGTTTAGAATTCTATAATCTCATTTCGTTTCCATATTACGCATACTTTCCTCCAAAAAGGCGTACATTTTTAATTTGGCTAACAGCTACAACTATGTACATTATATTGGAATTGAAGTATACAGATTCTATTGAGCTGTATAAAAATGCTTCACTCTTAAGATTTTTTGAAATCTTACACGATTGTTGAATAAAAATGAATGCTAACTATCACAGAGAAATCTATTATTGGGAATCTCATGTTAAGTTGATATTTTGATCGTCTACAGTTGTATGTAAGAGTTAATGTATCTGAATCTTTATCGAGAAGTGATAGGATGCTCGACTTCTAACTGAGCAACTCATGTTCATGAAAAATCGGCAAGACACTCGACTTGTAACTAAGCAACCCATGTTCAAGTATCGCTTCCTCCGCAACTTCTCTTCATCTCCCAGTACCGAGATCAACACCGTGTGTTGTGTTAACTTACACAAAAAGTTTTAGTCATGCTGGGACACCGCATTGTGTTGAATTAACACAGCTATTTTTTACTCTGTGTGTTTTATCCCATCACCTTTCATCACAAAATGTACACAGTATCTAGACGGATATAAAGTTAGCGAAATGATTCTCCGGGTTCAAGATACAAGATTGACTCGGAGAGAAGAGAGAAATGAACGCCTGTGGTTGAATTCAGGTATAGAAAATTCCCACTCCGTCGTAAGTGGAAAACGAAGTCCAATCCCGTCGCAAATGTGGACTAGGATAGGAAGTCTGCCCCGATGCAGTCAAGAACGTGTGTCGGATTGTCTTGTCCCGTTGGAGACAAGAACAGATTGAAAGGAATATTCTGATCCCATCGCAGATACAGGCTGAGGATTCCAACCCCTTTGCAGCTCAGAGGGTGGAAGGTGACGAGGCGATCATTCCCGTCGCAGAATGAGTGAGGATAGCGACCCCGTTGCAGGTCAGAGGAGAGGAAGGTGAGGAGGCGATCATTCCCATCGCAGAATGATGTCCGAACTAAAGATGATCGGCTATTTATTAGCAAGTCTTCGGTTTTACGCCAGGTGTCACCGTTATTGATAACGTCGATCGCCTTTCTTTGGTCTCCGTCGTCTTTTTAGATGTCGACTGCTTTTTATTGACAAAAATTCACAATTTCACAACTTTGTAGTGCAAATGTAGTACGTGTGTAGTACGCATGTTTGTTATGGTTTTGTAAGCGGCATGTGCTGTAATCAGCATCATGTTTCAATATGGTAACATAACTTAGAAGATAAAGTAGTTAAATTCTTCACAATAAAATTATTAAGTTCTTTTTCTATTGTTTGCGCTGCTTTTAATGTAACAAGTACTATATTTTAAAAAAAATCCCACTTGTTGGAGGCGCTGGAACCGAATTTTCCAACTATGAATAAATTTTGCAATGCACATGCACATTTTCAACTGCTTGTACTCACATTCTTTGATAGATGTGTTTTGTTTGTATATTCCAGAATACTTCTCAAACATAGCAGACATAGTAATAAAAATAATCCTATTCGATAATAATAAAACAGAAACATACTTAGTAATTAATAATTAACTGGTTACTGAAATAAAAAAACACGTTCAGTACATTTACCATGGTGTAGTAGTTAACTTATTTTTATTTTTATTTATTTTATTTTTATTTTATTTATTTGTGCACCTTCAACAAAGATGTACATCTCCAGTTAAAGAAGGCATATACAGTTTACTATTACAAGATACTGTAATACAAAAATAAATTAAAATATAGAAATAAGAATACACATTTACAACTTCATGTATTTGAGGTAAGGCATCCGGCTGTTAAAAAAATGACAAATCTTCGGAATTCCAGATCTGCCATTTATGTCCTCAATGCCACCCCATTCTTTCAATAACATTTTTTTAATAGTACAAAGAAATTAAAATATAAAGAGAGAACTATAAAGTAACAGCTACATTAAGTAAAAAATTAGTATGATTCGTAAGTAACTACAAATAAGTGTAAAGTATGGAACACAGAGGATAATACAAAGTTTTGATTAGTTGTATTTTAAGGCATCCGGTTATTCCAAAAATGACAGATTTTCGGAACTCTAGAAGATCTGCCATTTTGGCACCGGCTGCCACTTTACTCTTTCTGTATCAACCCTTAGATTAAGGTAAGACTAAAGAAAAAAGAGCAGAAGAAATAAAATGACAACAGCAAACTAAAATTGGCTATGATTCAGAAGTATCTATAAATATTGTGCTAGCATAATTATTTGTGTTTAAGGTAAGGCAACCGGCAATTCCAAAGATGCCAGATCTTCCAACCTCCAGAAGGTCCGCCATTTTCGCCCCGGTTACAATTTTACTCTTTCTGTATCAGAACTTAGATTAAGGTGGGACTAAGAAAAAGAGAGTAGAATAAATACAATGACAACAGCAAACAAAACTGACTATGATTTAAAAGTATATACAAATATTGTGTTTGTATATAAAACAGTGATTTGCTTAAAATTAACTTTGCTATACTAAATGTCATGAGCCAATAGTTTTTTTTCAATAAGTTTGTGTATATTCAAAATGTTAAACTGAAATCTAGATCTCGACATTTGCTTAATAAATTACTGCACATTATGCAGACTCTGAGGAGTGATGAAGATTTGTGTTTTTCTGTTCTTGGAATTGCACATGATAATAAATCTCTGGAATGAAGATTACATTTTCTGATGTTAAAATTGATTCTACATAGGAATGTTGCGTTATCGAGAATACCATTTACAGTTCTGTATAGGAATATCTGATCGGATATTTCACGTCTGATTTTCAGAGGAACGTAATTAAATTCACATAGCAATTGTTTATAAGGTATTTTTGATTTATAAACCGATACATGATACTTTTTATAATGAAGAAATCACAAAAACCTTTTAATAATTTGTTCTATTCTCTCTTGCTGGGATTGATATCTGAGTGGCTAAATGACTGATGCGTATTCCAGTTTACTTCTTACCGTACTATTGTATATACACTAATACAATATATGTTATTAAAACAGTTAGCGTTTCTGATTATAAACCCTAGTTTTTGTATGCATCTTTAACTATCTACAGAGTATGCTTTTCAAATGACATATTAGAGTCAATACAAACACCAAGATCCTTAATAGAGCACACATGTTCAAGTTTTTCATTATTTATAGAATACGTATAGCGCTTAGTGAATTTAACCCTAGAGAAAATCATGGCAAAACATTTCTTAATATTGATATTCAGGTCATTACTTAAACCACATTCATGTAGTTCATTTACATCTTTTTGCAGTTCTATAGCATCTTGTGAGTTTCTAATGTTCTTATATAATTTTACATCATCTGGGTACATTATACACTTAGAATATTTAATTTCGTTTGGGAGATCATTTATGTACATAATGAAAACCAGATGTACTACATTGGAGCCCTGGGGTACTCCTGACTGAACATTATACTTGAAAGATATTGTCTGATTGTATGTAATATACTGTTTTCTATTATTAAGATAAGATGAGAAAAGCCTCAATAGTTGAGAAGATAATCCAAATTTGATATTTTCTCTTAATTATATACAATGATTAATCTTGTCAAATGCCTTAGCAAAATCCACATATATTGCATGAACATCGATATTTTCATGAAATCCATTGTACATGTCCTGTACAGAATTAATGCGATTTGTTGTAGTTGATCTGTGTGGGGAAAACCCATCTTGATATTCAGTTATGTAAATCTTAACCTGGTTGAAAACTCTATTATAAAGAATTTGTTCAAAAATTTTGCTGGTGCACACAGAATAGCGATAGGTCTGTAGTTATCTATTTTTGTTTTATCGCCACCTTTAAAAATCGGAGATACATAAAAAAGTTGCATTAAAGACTTGGAAAAGTTGCAGTGCTTAGCATCAAACTGTATATCGTACATAATGTAAACATAAGGATTTCTGAACATGTTTTCAAAATATAAGGTGGATTCCATCCGGGCCACAAGTTTTCTTTGGCTTTAATTTCTTAATCGTATCTTCATATTCACTATTTGCAATTCTGTTAACGATAAGAATATAATTTACGATTAAATTTCCCGTTTCATTTATCTTAAGTGAAGTCGGAGAAGTTGCGTTCACTGATTCAAAATATTGAGCAAACCCACCTGAAATGTCTTTACTAGTTTGTAATACTCTATTTTTTAGTGTAAATACGTGGTTACCAGAATTGTTTTTACCTCTTTTATTTTTAACAAAACTGCAAAAGCATGCTGCGTTATCTACCTCTATTTCTTTCACATAAGTACTATAAGCTTTCCGTACCATTATCTTGGTTGTTTTTCTAAGTTGCTTATACTTTAACTCATTTCTTTTAATATTTCATTCGTTTTCTGTGATATTCTTTTTGTTTAGTTCAGTAATAACTTCTTTGTTAAACCAAGTAGGATATGTATTATTTGTATAGAACCTCTTTAGTTGTATGGTTGCATTAAATAGAAAATTCACCGTACCGTAGAAAATATTAATTGCTTCTTCAATACTGTTACAATTTTTTTGAAGAAGACTAATCAGAATCGCGAATCATTTCATATAATTGATACAAATTAGCTTTACAACAAATATAATTTATAATAATATTCTCTTTTATGCTAGAATGATCTACTTTAGATTCATGATTAAAGCAAGATGATGATAATCGATATTAACAAGAGGCGTTTCACATAAGTAACATATATTAACATATTATACATACTATGTTAATATGTATTAAGTTAATATGTTAATATGTATGCGGTAATATATATACGTTAACATATTAACTAAAATATTATGTACATTAGTTAAAACTAAGACTAGGGTTCTACCGTTAATAGCATTATACGCGGAAGGTTATGAGTTCGAATCCCCGCGTTTCTTTTTAATTTATTTTCTAAGTGAATAATACTTTAGCACATTTAGAAAATCAACTTTGTTTTTCACCCATAACTAACCATTCTATTTGTAATTACAGTGACATATATTTTTAGTTTCGAATTAACAGCTTTAAACTCGATAATGTTATTCATAATGTTTCGAAGTTTTTAGTAAAATTCAAATTTGTCTTAGTGACTACTATATTACGGACAATTATGTATTTTTTTTATTTATGAAACATCAATTTAATGCAGCAGAAAAAAATACGATAATACACAGTAACCCAATCTAACTCGTAAGTTTAATAAAATGCAAACGCATTTTACTGTAATGAGCAGATGAACACAACTCGTTCTTTCCGTCACGTCTTCCAAATCTGTTTTGACAATTTGTTAGTAGATGTCTCTGTCTTTGGCGTAGATTTGCACTCGTCCGAATTACCTAGGTTCGAATTTCTTGAACGGAGAGTAGATATGAATTATCATTTTTCTATTTCGTTTCTGTGTTATTCCTTTTCACGTTATATGTTGAATGGTTTTGCATTTTCATTTCATTTTGTGTATTTTGTTTTCGTTTCCTGTTGCTGGAGCTAAAAATGAACATTTTGTTTGTCTTTGAATTCGCAATATATGAAACAAGAAGTTCTCACGTGTCCAACATATTTCTCAAGTTTTCAACAATCGCTTCGTATTAATCAAATGAATGAGTTGCAGGACTACCTGCTAGAAGCAGCAAGCGGTCATTTCAAGTGGGATTGATTGTAAATTACGGAATTGCTTAACTAAGAATTTGGTATTCAAAACTACGGCCACATCTTTATAATAGAACATATTTTATTCGAGACGGACGAAGGTTGCATGAAATATTTACTTCGGCAATGTGCACATGAAGGAAAGGTATCATGTATTGAAAAATTAACAGTTAATATTTGAGGAATTATTTATCTCTGAAATTTGGAGATATTTATCCTTAATTTCGAAATAAATTGTTTAAAACGAAAATACAAGTTTATAGCTTTATGTTCACTAACCCACTCTACTTTAAAATGTGCATTATAGAATTGTATTTAAGACTTTCATTAATACTTTTATTTAAGGCTTAAGAATAGCGTTTAGCTTCCTAATATGACCGGCAGTATATTTAAACCACACTATGCTCTGAAGATGATATGTTTTTAAGTTTGCATTATAATTCAGCAGTTTTTCAATAAAGGATCGAAATGGATATGTATGCGAGGAATAGGAAAATTATTGATTATTCAAATATATCTGTACTTCGCTGAACATTGCACTGAGAAAGTCATTTACAGGCCCAATTTTCTTATCGGTAGACGTTAAATCAGAACCATCAGGCTTAGTAATTTTACCTCTGATTTGTAGCATTCATTGGGTAAATCAATATAATCATCACCGTGGAGAGGGACTACAAACTCTATGGGTGCATTATCAGATATTGACGCTACCGGCTTATACGGCACGGTTTTATTAGATATAATACTAGTTTGAGCGGGCAGATACGCAAATAAAACTAATTGCGATTTCGTACACTCACACTGCGTGTTTTCTAATGCTATTAATATACTCATTAGATTGTTTTATAATACGTCTGCGAAAATGTAGTTTTACACATACACTGCCATATTGGAAAGGAAGTGGATTACCCAGGTTATCTCTTAAATCAACAATAATTTGATCAAACTCTTTATGCTACACGGGAATATATTGAGGATTTAAAAAACATGCAGATTACTAGCACCTTACTATTTAATATTCGTGTTTACAATATGCAGTAGTTGCACAACAGTATCCCCCACCAGTTGTGCTTCGAACATATCGCTATAAATGTTCATGTGTACGTGTAGGAATTTCTGTAAATCGCGGGGATAACGTGAATGATGGACAAGTACAATTTTCTCTTCCTGAATATTATCAAAACCCAACATTCGGGCTAATTCGGGTGATAGAACTCCAACCTCACCATCTTTTCTTACTCTACTAAACTCAATTCGTTTTACCGAAGATTTAACTTTCAATTGTAAATTCAATTTATCATCTTTATGGTTAATTTGAGATAGAATAATCGTCAACATGATAATAATGACTGGGCATTACTTTAGTTAAGTACAAGCTTTCTTTATCAGTGCCACGATAATAAATAGTATTAGTATATTTAGAAATATTCTGAAATTGAACCTGTATAAGGTACTTCAACAACGGATGTTTCCCACACACCTTTCTCCAGTACGAGATGCTGCTATAGTTTGGTAGTATAACATGTTAGAGGATTTTCCGGGAAATATTCCATAGAACTGTTACTTGGTAGTGTGAAGTAAAAACTCACATAATTACACAATACGATAACACAGCACCATAATTAATCGGAAATATCTCTCCTCTTCCTCTTTTTCTTTACTCCACCACCACCGGTTTGCCTATTTTTACGTTTTCCTTTTCCCGCCAAAATTTGATTAATTTTATTTCCTGCTTCATTCTTTAAATTAGTTTTTGCGTCTTGCCAGTGTGCTTTTAAAAGCTCTTCAACGGGTCTATTACTATTTAGTACGTCTTCGGCTAAATTAATTCCACCACGTAGAAATTCGTTACCATCAGTTTTTGCACCTGGTTTTAATAATGGAATTATAGTTCGAAGTAAACCAGCTAGAAAACTACCGATACATTAAAGATCTCAGTTTGGTGCACACCTATATACATTATAACTACTACCTGCTTTATGCGAATAATGTTGGAGATAAGGATCATTATTTTTGACTATATACACAAATATAACACTAGACTATAATATTGTATTCTTATTACCATCCTTTTTCAGGCATAGAAAAAGGTCTTATTCTCATTTTATAACCACACGCACCTACGTTACCTATTAACAGCGTGCAGTATGGACAACACCGTTTATGCTCTTTCATGAATTACATGAAGCAGGATAAAATTCTCGGATCCCCGCCAGCGAGCAAGTATTCGTTTACCTTTAGCTTCTAAAATTTCGTATATTTCATAAACTTTGGTCAGTGGCACCACTTGTATTTCCTCTTCTTAAAATGTACCATCAATTACTCTAATACATAAATAATTTCTTTTCTTATACTTTATGTGTTTTATTTTACATATTTCCAACGTCAAAGTTTATTTGTACCCTTTTGCAAAATGTCGTTTTTCCTTAGTAATTCGTACAGTATCACTTTCTTTATATTCTTTTACTATAACACAAGCCGGTTTCACCAGCTTATTTCACATTTGTTGAATCTTGTCTTGAGTCACAAGAGCAGGTGGTAATTTATGTGCCGCGTGCGGGCGAGAATTATATCCATGAACTAGTCTAGCCAATACATCTATATAACGATATGTTTTTCTAGAAATAAAATATTTCCACATTCTTTGCTTCAGAATTCGATTTAGACGTTCTCATTGGCTTGCCTTAATATCGGTGTTTTCGACAGTGTAAAATTAATATTATGTGTTTTGAGGAACGTTTCAAATGTTTATTTAGAAATTCTGTACCTTTATCTTTTTGCAGACGCTTTGGTTTACGCTTGGGTTTAGATGTAAATATTTTCTCAAATGTTTCTTTAATATGTTCACCTGTCTTATTGCGGACCGGCACTCCCCATACATAGCGACTAAATAGATCAATCACTGTTAAAATATACCTTTAGCAGTTATTATATTTTTGGAGACTGTGTAAGTCAACCAAATCCGCTTGCCACTGATCGTCAATATTAAATACAATATATGAATTACGTTGAAAACGCTTTCGCACTGGTTTATAGAATGTATATACAGGCTGTTCTTTTAACCACTTTTCCACTCTTTGTAAGGGTATTGATTGATTCCTTTACTGCTTTTCATAACGCTTGAGCCGTTGAAAACGAAGCAGGATGTACTGGGTTGTAGTAGATATAAGCCAACTTCGTCATTATAGTTTATAGTTGCGCCATCCTACAGCTTTACATTCACGTGATGGTCCCGGCTCCTTTTCCTCCTCTGTTTTCGGGGGAACAACAGCAGCATCAGCAGTTAGTTTTCGAATATACTGTAGACGCTCAGGGGTACATATATATTCTAAGGGTATATTTGATTTTGCTAATATTACAGCAAAGGGTTTCCAGCCAGTGGGAGGAATATTTTTCTTAAAACACCTTACAAAATCAGCTACTAAATCTACTATATTAGCCCGGTAATTAATTTACCATATATATTAACGTTACCCCCGGCATCCCAATGAACATTTTGGTTTTTGTTTTAATTTGTGTAATAAAGAACTTGCTTTACGTCGACATGCTTCGGGAAGAGTAAATATTATATCATCATCATCATCACTCTCGGCATCCGCCACAAACTCATGATTCTTTGCAGGTGTGGTGGGTTTTTGAATAACATGTAAATATTTTTGTAACACCTCTCTGTATTGTACCCATTTTTCTTCCACACTCATACTCTTATTCCTTAAAAATTTGTTTCATCTCATCATCTAGATTTGTAATTGTTTGGTAATGATGTAAATTTCTGGCGAGATTAAGATAAGTTTTTTTCGCATGTTGCATAATTACTATTTAATTAGACTAGACATTTTGCCTCCTAGAATAGGGGCAAGCAATTCTCTGAGAAAACCTTTTTGTACAATTATTAGTTTTATCTTTTGCTTCAGCGTTAGTCCTTTCTTTACCAAATACCTAAGCTGATTTTCATATTTCCGCAGTTTATTTTTCTCCTTTTTATTTAACGGAACGTTTCCTTGCAATACTTTATAGAAACATTCACAAATAGAACGAATTAATTTGGAATCGGCATTTTGTAACATTGCCTTACGTACGTAAGGTTTTGAATTTGCCAGGAGGCATAGTAAATATGCACTCTGCTTATTAATCATTTTAATTCTACTCTAATAGCTATTATACTAAACATGTATAGAATAGTAAAGTTATTTTACAGGCTCATAAACATAATAAAAATAATCCTTGGGGGACAACATTTGTTCGAACACGTTGCTCATCAACGGTATTTTGTTTTAGATCAAATAGTAGATAACCATGAGCATTTCGAGTTGCGTCTTTGTAGGCCTCTGCATACATTTTGTATTATTAGGGTACAGCTGACGGGCAAGAAAATTAAATTGGCCTAGATCTCTAGGGTTTTTGAAACATACCTAATACTGGCTGTTTAAGGAAATATCGCGCATACCTCTGGCCTGATTGAATATATTCTGGGTAATAAACATAACACTTAGGTTTGAACGATGACTGCCTTTAGTAAAGAAGTCTACAATCTGGCCATTACACTCACGCATTAAATCGTCAATTATAATAAGATGTGGACTCGTGTACGCGGACAAATCATCTATACACGGTAAACCTATTTTGAAAGTGCAAGCAGGTAAAATCTCTTATAAGGGCTGCAACACGCCGGAACTGCATATTCTATTTTTTAATATATTACTGAAGTGATTGATAAATGTTTTGACAAAATATGATTTCCCGCACGCCGTGGGGCCTGCTAAAATACTTGTTAAAGGTATCTGCCACTCCACATTCTAATATACGCAAGAACAAATTAGGAATATAATAAAATATTATTATTATAACGATTTACAAATGTTAATACTTCCATTGCGATTCGTTTAGTACTAGCAGTAAATTCAGGAATTTATTTTAAACACTTTTCAGCATATTCTCTCGCCTCCTCACATATAGATATTATAGATATTGCCTCTTGAATACACGACATGTAAAGAAGAAGTTTTCTCCATGGAAAAACACTAACATTTACCTGGCCATTATCGGCATGATCTCATGAAAGAATAAAAAACTGATGAATATACCTTGCCTATCTGATAATAATACGCCTTAATTAGCACTAACAGCAAACTATGTAGGCAGCACCTTTGCTGCAGTCGAGTTAAAATAGCTGTCAATACTTGGAAAATATGATATAAAATTTTACCACTCATTAAGTGACAAGTGTATATGTGCAAAATAATTACGTTATCTAATAACTACGGAAAATGTACCCGCATTGGCATCTGTATTACGAGCAAGACCGACGGATATTTCGATTTCATTAAAATAATAATAATGATTTAAAATGTGCTTAAACACTTTTTCTCTATATACCAGCGAAATATACAACACAATAATACCTTATTTCTTCTATTTGTTTTTTATAGCCATAGAGAAGAGTGTGATAGTTAGGCACATGCTCTCTCTAATTAGTTGTAACCTAATATATTTTGCTAGTGTCCAGCTTGGTGATTACTCTATGATCTTTTGTTCGTCCAATTTGGCGACCAGTGGGGATATTAACAGCTGGAAGATTATTTACAATCATATCCCGCATCTGCTGGAAATTAATATGTGTTAACGTTTTATTATTTAAAGTAATACAATTAATTTTACATGAACACTTACTCTTATTACTGGCCGGATTTAGCAAGTAGAAAGCGTGACATTTAGCTCCCACGCACAATACTCTCTTATATATGTGCTTATGCGCTTATTTTTTTTCAGTCACCCAGATAAACCCCGATATGTAAGTCGGGGAGCTGTCCGCGTGAATATATGTTATAGTATCCGTGTCATCGTATAATACTTGCTCCCCACGCAGGTCTAGGTACCGGTACAGCTCAAGCCGAGCATGTGCTGTTATATATTGTGGCATCATTTTTAACTCTAGGAGCGATACCAAGTATGCGGGCGTTATAAAGCAACCTTTTCAGGTTTCAGGGGTCTCAGAGGTAGATTAATTTAGGTACGTTGATTTACTCGGGCGTGGTCATTCTGCAGCAATGTGCTTCAAGGCAAACAACAAATAATTATCATTTAAATAACAATTTTACATAATAAAGAAAACATAAAAATGGGGTTTGATACAACAAAATTAATTACATCTTAAAATAATTCACTTGAAAACTTTAAAAATTAATTCTACATCTAACTAAGCAAAACAACGACAGGCTGTCCTATTTATTTCAGATAACTGAATTTAATTTACAATACAACTGGTTCAAATAATTATCTAATATCGAAGTTTCAAGTTCTTCCTGAAGAAGACCTTGGATGGTTGCACGAAAACATGAAAATAGGACATGTTACAACTCTGGGGATAAAGTGTGTTTCATCTACTGGAAATTCTAAGTTCTAAAATAGACTTTACTAACCTGATAGATTTTCTGAGAATTCTAAGTTCACGTATAGATGTCGACTAACAACTCACTCTCAGTCTCCTGGGGTGATATTCCTTATAAAATTCATGACCTTAGACCTTATATAGGGGGCTTCGAGCTAACGCCCCGGAAGGTTTACTTCCACAATCTCGACGTTTCACCATGAACACGTAGCCTTTCCGCAATTATCACACGATGCCATATTTGGTAAAAAGATAGGAATTGAGGAGAGGATGTTTTGGGGTGTTGAGTAACTGTTACTACGCATCACTTGACCACAAACTCTCCTTGAGAATGTCTGTTTTGATCTTATCTAGCCCGTCTTATGATATTGTCTTCCTCTGCTTGTACATACTCATCCTTCCTGAATTGCGTAAAACAGGACTTTTCATATTTAATCTCTACCACATTCATGATAAGCTTCCTTGACAGCTAACGACTGACCTTGCTAAGTTGCTGTCATATTTCCAAATTTCGACGTTGCTAAGCAGGGAATCGACAAATATTCTTTCAACAGGCTTTATACTATTTCTCTTGTATTTTAACGTTACTCAAACTAGGAGTCTCGCTCCAATCGTGGGTCAAAACTTAAGGTGAAGCAAAATCTAGGATAGGGTGGGTAAGACGTAATCCTATTTCGCCACAATATGCCGCAATTACTATGTTTGTGTTTCTCAGGGGGTCGCCCCAACACTGTCGTCAACCGTCCAGTTCATCGCCTACTGCAATGCACGATTTTACCATGATGTTGGGGTCGGTTAACTTATCAAAATATACCTCCGGCTGTGTAATAACGGATGTCTTCTCAAGGTTTTCATGCTCCGCGAGCTTACCCCACAGTGAGTTTGACTATACTATTTTTTTACTTTATTTTTGGCAATTTTATCTAATTCTAATTGGATTCCCTCTTTTTCGTAATATTCTTTTACGATGGCCAATTTCTGCTCGGCGGTGTCACATCCTGCAAGCCACCCGTTACACTCGGTCTTTACCTTCATGAACAGGTTGATGTATTGGGTGAGAAAAATGCCTTATTTATTTTCGGGGTGATTTATCACACACTTCGTACTCCCACAATTCGTGTTTCTCGAGCACCCTTTATCCTTTCTCTACAGCTTTTCTTAATTCATCTAATATCCACACATCGGTCTGGGCTGTCTCCTCATCGGTGTGTGCGCACTCCACATCAATGCTGTTATGAGTGATGAAGTTATGGGCGCATGTTCGGCACAAAGGAAAAAATTACTTGCCCCTGCCGCGGTAAGGTAGGACCGGATGATAGAGATTACCAGGGGGCAAGACAGTGGATTTTATTATTCCATCGAATGCTGAAATATCGGGACACTCGCTATCATCAATGTAGATTCTCCGGTGGTCGGAAAGTTATTTCTTTACCTTACAGCAGTAAAGGTAGAGTAAGATTATATCAGCATACTTAACCCGCTCCCCCGGCTTTACCTTATAGTAGAGTTTTGTGGCATCTACTCGGCCACCGTACATGGCATCTCGCGGTCTAATAAGGCATTTTTAGTCGCTGTGTGGGCTCGCACAAAATCATTCACCTCTGAGTGTTCTTTGAGGACGTGTCGCCACTCGCACTTCCACATTTCGTGCACCACATACCCTAGTTCTTTCAACCGCGCTATTTTAGCACATGTGCTCTCATAACGAGTATTGAAAGTACTATAACGATTGTTATAAACCGAATTTACACGTGCTGTGGAGTTACACCTTGGGCACCCTTGAAATACGCAACCCTGATACTAGCAGACATGTTCTTGGACCTGGTGTTGGTCGTATCCATCAACCTTAAACCCACCCTTAACCATAACCTCACTGTCATTAATAACATGCTTAATATTAATGTTTAATTTTTGGCCTTGCTTACCAACCTTTGAATTGCACGTATAGATTGGGTATCTCGGCACCTATACCCATTGTGTGGAATTATACCAATTGTGTTGGGCTGCTGGAACATTTTGCGAAACACCAAATTACGGGCGCTGGCAATACTTATTGTGTCAAGGAATGGGTTTATTCCCGATAGAGCGTGAAACTCATTTATGAATTTAACACTCGCCCCACGCAGTATATTCACACGACTCAATACTGTATCAGCTGGTCTTTAAATATGAACCCGGTAGCCCCAAGCCATTCTATCTCCGCCATATACCATCTCTGAAACTCAGTCCAGTGTTTTTCCTTCATATGAGCCACGTCGTAAGAAGCTATTCCAGGCAATTCCCTACAATACTCCTGATTGCCTTGCGTAATAAATAAGTAGCGAAAGTGCCCCTTAGCCGTGGGTAAATCAAATGCCTCGCTTAGTTTACTTAGCGGCATGGGGAGAAAGTTTAGGCTGTCAATAAACTTTAAAAAAAGGTACTCCATATACATAATTTTACAATTCTGTATAATTACGCATGGTGTCATTTGAGCAGGATAAAGTGGGCATCATAACATTTGGCATTGTGGGAATGCAGATAATTTTATTAACACCCACTCTTCTCTCTGCCAAATAACTCAATAATTCTTCAATGCATGCAGCGCCATAATATGTATTTTTTGTACCGCAAGTATTACAGGGCTCGTTACCATTACCACTACATTTATAATACCGCTGCAGGCACCCCGGCAAATTTGGTTCATGTTCTGACACACCACCCGCTACTTCTTTCTCCTGCCGACACTCGATATCGTAGAATATTATTAACCATTTTTAGGGAATACACCCACGGCTAGGCTGTATGTGGCATAAGTGTTCTGGTGCCATCATATTGCGAAAAACAGTACAGAAGGTTTCCCCGCAAACGTGTTTACTGAGCCCTTCTTTAATTACATAGGTTTTGAGACACATCTTACAAACCCGCAGAGTACTGCATAAAGAACTGCGTTGGTAGTTTGTAAAAGACCCCGCTCCGTAAAATCGCCTATTGAACTCACTATAATATATTGAGATATCGGCGGTGGTTGGCCTGCATGGTGGGTTATTTTCGTTTTTACAACACAAAGATTAACCGTGCCCCTTATGTCGATCTTTCTGCCAGAATTTCTTGTGGCATTCCACACAGTAATACTGACACGAGAATGCAGCACTCAAACTTATAATTACGTCGTAATGATTATAAGTGTAGAACAGATTAATTTGTTTACCACCTGCAGGGTCTTTAAATAGTACCTTCTTGCCAGATAGGCCATAACACACTGTTAATTTATACCCAGCGAGGTGCTGCTGGAATCTCCTCATTTCAGGTATACTCCCACCACAGATAGTTAAATCCATATTGGCCTGCTGGCATAACATATACACTTCTCTTCTCATAAACCTTGGAAACTGATCATGATATTTGTGCTGTTCCTTTTATTATCAGGGTTATCGACCAGACCTAGAGCGACAACCAGGGCATGAGATAAACAGCGACTATCACTGCTTTTAACACGCACTATTCCTCGGGTGCGCCCTATATATTTTGACGTTTCGGCGGGTTAAATATTTGACCTTTGACCTCGAGGTCACAATATACTATTTATTGTCCTCATACCCGCTGTGACAACAAAATCTCAATGTTTCGCCGTTTATGAGATATACAAGGTTAAATATTTGACCTTTGACCTCGAGGTCACCAATTTTCTCGCATATAGTACTCAATGCCCACATTCCTAATATGAAAACAAAATCTTAATATGTTTCGCCGTTTACGAGATATACAGACTTCAATGTTTGGCTTTTGACATTATTACCATTTGTTGACTTGGATCCCGGTAGTATTAAAAACTAATATTAGGCAGTTTTTACCTATTAGTAACCCTTGTTTATGGCTATAAGTACTTAGTCAACAAACTTATATTGCTTACTATTGACCATTTGGTCGGGTGATGGTTAGTTATAGAAACTGGTTTCAAATTTGACATTGGCACTCTTGTAATCTTTGCTATGTACCTGTAAGACCGTAGACTCTGCGCTGTGTTAAATAGGGGTTGCGAAAATATATATGTAATTGCCTGGTAGGGCCTGCGAGGAAAATGTGTAGATTGCAGACTCTAACTTCAAATTTCTGTTGCCATCTTTGTTATATGCCTGTGAACTCCGTTGCCTGTGTAATTCATGCTATGGTAAATAGTAGTTGTACACTAGGGGGTTGTAATTTTTGTTAGGTTGAATAGAATAGATTTTCGTAGCCGTAGTTGTAATATGTAGCCTAGATGGCATATAATCTCTGCTATGTTAAATAGAGGCTGGGAAAAAGTGTAGCCTATGTAATGTTTTAAGGGTTGAAAAAGAGTTTCGTACCCTTTCATAGTGTTGGAGGACGTAATATGGGTTAGGTTAACTAGCCTATATTCGTGTGTAATCTCTGCTATATTAAATAACAAACAAAAATGTGCCGTAGCCTTTTATAAAATGTGACTACAACAAGAAAAACTAATACGTTGTGTTCTTTTGCAAATATACCACGACTTCTGGAGAAAATAGAGCGCCAGACTATATAATATAGTCTAGTAGGACCTCCCATTGCATGTTTTATAGGTTAGCTCAAGCACGCGGTTCAGGGTTTTATAATATGGCTCGTAGTCTTTTATGAAATAGATTAAATTCTAATCAATTCCAAACGAGTTTCGGTGGGACCAAACTTTTGGCAATTAGGAACCATTTGGCCCCACATATCACAAAAATAACTTTAAAAAATCTCCTCTGGCGACCCCCTTGATGTTTCTCAACATATTGTATCTAAATCCAAAGTTTGGTCATGGTCTGACAAAATTTTGGCAATTAGGAACCATTAGGTAACCATATCTTGAAAACGGCTCAAAATATCGCAAATATAAATCGAAATATCTCCCCTTTTAACCGCTTCTCGTTTCTCAACATAATGCACCTAAATCCAAAGTTTGGTCACGTGCTAACAAAATTTTGGCAATTAGGAACCATTAGGTTAGCATATCTTGAAAACGGCTCAAAATATCGCAAAAATAAATCGAAAAATCTTCCCTTATAGACCCGTTGTCAATATAATCTACCTAAGTCCAAAGCTTGGTCATGTTCTAACAAAATGTTGGCAGTTAGTAACCATTAGGGGCCCATAGCATTGGAAAATAGACTACTTCCGATCGTTCTTGTGTCCTCATCATGCTCGTAGCCTTTTACAGAATTCAATATGCAAAATGGGGGGGGGGAATGGGGCCAAGAACAGCTCATACTATTTTACAAAATTCTATATGTCATATTAGGGATCCCCCTACGACAAGGGTATGGTGTATTAGAGTATGGTATAGTGTGCTCCGTGGGTTAGGTTGAGGTGCCGTGTTCAAGGCATCATAAATGCTCCGCAGTCTTCTATGAAATGGATTAAATTCGTTTGAGCCAAAGGTGCCTAAAACAAACCCAAGTGGCGCCGTTCTACTCGGGTTTCAATGAACTGAAACTATCCTCGCATGTTGTCAATTCGGAATTAACAACTAGTACTGAAGATACAGATAGCTGGTTGGCAGCAGGTTGGCAGCAGGTCGAGGCTGATCTTTGACGTGTGTAAAACAGACACTAGACTTTAGTATATCACTCCATTACAGTTTATTGCAATAATGACATAAGAGAATTACTAAGTTAACTTGTAAATAAAAAATGGAGTATTTAAGTGTTGTCCGTAACCTTTGTTTTTTTAATTGATTATGAGGGGGATGTTCAAATGGAGGAAGTCTGTTACTGCTATACTAATTAAATGTGTACTTTATACGCCCGTAAACAATTATATATGCTGTGTCCATTCTTCAGTACCTACTTGCTATGCTTTTCTATTAAAGGATATTAAACAATATGAAGATGTTTCATTTCACAACGAATCGAAGTTATGCTATGTAAGGTATGTTTAGATAACTCACTTTAGAGTCACTGAATATTATTATATTGGTCATACATATTTCTTCAAAGATTAGTTCCATTGTAGACAGGACCTCATCACATATCAATCTGTGAAAATCGTTGTATATAGAAACCCATGCGAAAGGGAGTTTTAGGATAGTGGAAAAAAAGTTTGAAACTTAGAAAATACAGCAGGCAGAATATGAAGAAGATAAAATAAGTGATTGTGGGTAATGCAGAAAGGCACATTAAAGAAATGAAACAGAAATAAGAAAAAAGATAGTCGGATACTTTGAAATATAAACTCTACAACAACACTTGGAAGATTATTACGAGAAGATGACAGCAAAGAAATATCAAAGCTGGATACGACCAGAAACATTAATGGCGACCGAGAAACGTTCCCCAGACTTATTGCATTCCATATCGACTCATCGAATACGGCTAGCAGCGTCATTATGGTTCAAGATAAGAAGTGCAAAACAGATTTTGTTCAAAATCTTATGAATATACTTGGAATATTAATACAACCCGAGAAGCAAGAAAGAAGGACATCAATCAGATTCTGAAGTGGAGAGGCAATACCAGTCCAGAAAGTCTACAAAGTACTTTAAGGAACTGACCCACAATTTTAAGACCATATGTGTATGAGAAAAGGACATTTTTATAGCTTAGGGAGAGCTATGGTTGGCCGCTTTGAAGGGCTATAAAACTTGGCGAAGAAAAAAAAAGAAACTATTGAGACCTTCTGTTACAAATTTATGGGGAAATACGCAAGTAGAGAAAGTATGGAGAGCAAAGAAAGATAAAGCAGAAAAAAACCAGTGACGGGGGGAGTAAGGAAAGTCTTGATCAACAAAGAACAATTTCATCACAAGGTTCAACATATTCATACAGATATAACAGGCGAGGAACTATTCAGAGAATCTGGGAACACACTCACTTATGAATTGCATAAGCTATAAGCATGTAGAATAACTTACAAAATTAGGAGCTATAAGAAATATTAGCGCTTTCCTCCAGGAGAATTGTTTCGCTGTATCCCTGATGACTAGACAACCAACATGGCAGTACAAATATGCGCCAAAACATGGCATGCCACAATATTCCTCCATTTCGAGGAAGCAAGCTTTAATAATTCAGCATCATTTAGAGAACCACGAGACAGATAGGCAAAATTTCAATCCACGTTAAGTTCTAAGAGATAGGAATTAATGCAAAGAAAAGGAAAATACTAATATGGACATCATGTAAGGATGGTCATTATGCAAGTCAACAATATTTGTCTTGTTCAAGCACACACTCTCTCTCTCTCACACACACACACAGAGAGAGAGAGAGAGAGAGAGAGAAAGATAGAGAGAGAGAGAGAGAAAGAGAGCCAGAAATGAAGAAGATGGGTAGGGCGAGAAATCAGAAAGAATGAAAAATGGTAAATGTATAGAAAGAAGCGGAATTTTAACGAATATAAACACACAGTCTGCGTCTCTCCCCTGAACAACCGACTCTCCCCTTGTGTTTTCTTCCTTTTCGGAATGAATTTCTTTCAGAAGCAATCTCGATCAACCCTTACAGCGCTTAATTCCTTGAAGAAAATAATTGAAAATCAAACCGTAACTTTCAGAATGAGAATCTCACATGCAATACTTAACAACACAGAGCGTAAAAGTGTGTTGATAAATTATCCAATAAACTCGCTAATGTCAGCAAGTTACCCACGGTTCCATTTGAAGTTTGAATTTTATTTACGGCCCTTAGGCACCTATATCCTAGGCTCTTCTATTCCATTAAACATTTGATCTGTAGGTCAAGATCAAGCAAGAATTAATCCTCAGTCTTTAGAACTTACTGTTGCAACAACCTATCGCGAATATAACGTTCTAATAATTACGACATTAATGAAGTAGTGTTTATAACAATTCGTACAGAGAATATGAACACGCCAAATCTTAAGCGGGTCATCCGATGGTACTGGTCAGGTTATGGAACGAAACCGAGTCTAACATTCTAACTTGTTTGACCCGGTGATTCGGCAAAGCCGATAACCTGGAGGACAAAGAAAGATTTTTAACGAGGTCCTTGAGTTTGATGAGTGTTCTTTTCAGGGGAGACCAGGACCGGAGAAGTGACACCCGGAGAACGAAAAATGCGTCTGCGAAATTTCCAGTTATTTAGGTTTTTGAGACCGGGTCAAACGGGTTATCAGGTCATGTGGGTCAAGTTTTCGACCGGGTCACTTATGTTTATCTCAGGACTGATTACCAGGTCATAACGTCGACCGTTTTAACTCTGGAACACGAACATGCACAAAGAGAGGGTGTGTAAGAGAGAGAAGCAATAAAAGAGATACAAAGATAAAGATGAATAGAGAGGGAGAAAAGGAGAAGAATCGTATATATGATAACAAAATGGCAAGAAACAGATTGAGGAAGAAAGGCCACAAACAACTTTGATACTGATGGCCCGTAAGTTCTCTAACCCAAGATGAATATCTGTTTGCAGCCAATATGTTATGTAAAAATCACTACTTGGTTGATAATCGAACCGAGGCACTCAGTTTAGAAGTCTAGCATGATAGCGATGCTCTACAGGTTACTCTACACAAAACATGCTTATCAAATGGTAGAGTGTGTCTTTCTAACATGAAATATGGATACTTCAGATCAACTCCCATAGACTTTATTTTGCCTTTCCCAACTAACGTTCGCAAATCCTCTATTTTTCTATAAAGACACAAGTGTTTGCTTCCACATTCTTAAGATTCTCGATTTAGTATGAGAAGTCACTCTTCGATTCTTCACAATCGTTTTAGAAATCTTGGTTTGAAAATGGTTTGAGCCCATGTTTGCTAGCTCGAGTACTGAAAAGTCGAGAACGTTACCTCTACAATATTTTAGCAGCTACAAGCCTTAAGCCAAATATTGTTAAGGTCAAAGCTGGTTTTGTAACAACCGACTTTTCCTGTAAGTTGTCTACTCCAAAGTGCACGCTGAAATTGATTTATTCTACGCATCATAGACTAATTGGTGCCCATTGTTATCCAAAATAACAAATATCCAGAAACAACGAAAGCCACAATAACATTTTTTGTAGAAATTTCTCCCTGTAAGTCCAAAAGGCAAGCTTTTTAAGTATTATTACTATTATTGTCCACATCAGACAGCCGACTCCATTAAAACGAACACAGATAACTTGATGTATTATTTTAAGGCAAAGAAACTCCAGGCATGGCTGAAATGGTTCACCAGGTCAAATTTGGACCAGATCACTTGATCTAGGCTTCGGATGAGGACTGAACTGGTGAGCTGATTTAGACCCGATAACAGGGAAGACAAAGTAGGCTTTTGTTTTCCCTTACGTTTGAACAGTGTTTCTTTCAGTGGTGACAAATATTAGACATTTTACACCGGAGCAAGAAAAATAGGACGCCGGAATTGCCAGTAAATTAAATAGTGGAGGCTGGGTCAACCGGGTTGCGGGTTATTCGGGTTTAAATTTGGAAATGGTCGCCGAGTCACTTATTTCTGTGTTAAGCTGTGTCACTTGCTTCTTGCTGAAATCAAAGCAGAACGCAATCGATCCCGATTAGATCTCGCAACTGAAACTCTTGTGTAGTTATGAGATCGGAGACCAGCAGAACAGATAGTTTCCACTCAACACTGTCTTCCCATCATCAAAGCACGCCGGTGGTATGTTTGTTAGCCTGCTCGACTCTCACGCCTGAGGACACTAGTTTAAACGCTGATAAATCTAATTTTAGTTTATTTTTAAATGGGATTCGTGATTTCAATCCCTGGAAAACACAATTTTATATATATTTTTTTAATTTTAAATCAAATTATTTTTCAATTTTTAAAATATATATTCAATCTAGAAAAAATATATTGATATACAATAAAATAATATTGTCAGTACAATGTTTACATCCTTGAGAAACGAAATTGATTACTTCGTGATGCCCACCATGCCTAATTGAATGAATAGGAAATACTAAAACTTTTTTGCAAGCACCCGATTAACTTTCTCATTACTTTCTAATGCAATCATTATAGAAAAGAATTTAAGAACGATTGTAGGCGTTACCTGGTTTCCTCATGAGGGTCTTCATTTGTCTTTTTAATAACAAAATGACTTAGATCTGGAAAGTATTTTCAGCAGAAACCTTTATAGAAGAGTGCCATATACCCTTTTTTCTAGCAACAATACATTTACGAAAAACTGACATCATAAACGTGTTTCTCGTGGAATTTTAGCCCAGAATGTCATGTCACATGACCCCTTTCCCATTTTAGAAAATCAATCTAGATTCAATATGGTGGACTTCAAAACGGCGGTCATGATAAACGAAAACTCCAACAGATAGCACCTTCTACCCAGTATAACTTACAGTATATTTGCTTTCCATTTCATTCAGCAATTAAAAAATATAAGGGTATTTTCACACTTTTCTTTCACTCTTCACAATCAATAAAATTTTATATCATCGATATTTCACAAAGTAATTGCGCTCGAGTTATCATCACATACCTACTACAAATGTGCTAGTGCACATACCTTGACATTATAAACATATCGGAAGAAAAATATTCATAAGTTTTTATCTGCCTCTTTAGAACTTAACGTGAATGGAATTTTTGCCTATCACTCTCGTTGTTCTTTAAATTATGCTGAACGACTTATAGCTTCTTCATCCAAATGGAATAATATCCTGACATGCCAAGTTTTGGGAGCATATTTCTACTGTCATGTTGGTTGTATACACATTAGGTATACAGTAAATCATTTCTCTTGGAGGAGAGAGGTTATAAGAATATTTCCTATAACTAAAACCTCCACTTAATATTGTAAGTCATTGTACTAATCACAACACAACTGCTCACTTGCTGGAGTTTTGGTAAAACAGGATGGCATTGGGACCAAAAGGAACAAAGTAATATATTCAAATATTCCGGTTATCAGAGTGACGGCGAACATCTTCGAAACCGGACTAAAAGATGTCAGAATAATTATAACAACAACAGGAGTGGTGACCAGAAGCTTTATGGGTACAACAACAGACAAAGGACCTGTGGAAACCTAGACAAGAATAGACGAACAAACTATAACAAGACTGTGAGTGCATGTATTGAATGAGCAGAAGAAACTGCTTTATGCCGAGGCAACCAAGATAGTCCAAGAGGTAACTACTCGTCTAAGACTCTACCAGACAGCCGAAGAACAAGAGCCAGTAACGAAATAGATCTTACCCAGCCCAAGGAAGCGAGAAATGCAACCGAGAGGAAGATGTACAGCTTGAAAATATGGATAATTGGCCCGAACGCGCCATATACTCAGAATTTGAATATATTTCTGTTCTTAAAGCAATTTACCCCTGATACACGTAGATGTCGGCGAAATTCTTACAGTCACGTTATATGACTGAAGAGCCCGCTTTCATTAATGAAGAAATCGTTCTTTGAAAGGATTAAAACTAAATAAAATTCTGCAAAGCTGGATGTCATAGAAGCAGAGAAACTGAGACTGAAGTCCATTGATGGAAAATACATCAAGATAAAAGAGAAAATAAGTGTCAATATCCAGATGTTTGATGAATGGAGAGTAAATCTTGACTTGATTGTGGCCGAGGACATTCCATTCCACACAATCCTGGATTCTAATTCCGTGCAAAAATTTTTCTTTATGAAAACCAGTTACCGAAACCAACAGGTTATAATGAAGAGCACTGATAAAGAGATCCAGTGTAGGACGCCACATAGTATCAATTCCTCAACAGATGACAATAAGTGAACTTTGGTTAGATCAAATGGCCAAAGTTCTCTTAATCAATCGGAAGCTGGCCAAAGAAAATTTCAGCCGCGTCACCAAGACAATTATGACGTGTCTGCGGATACGCAAAAGCAAAATAAGACACAAATGTCCAAAAAAGGTAGTAAAAATACCGTAATAATGTTCTTCATAGAAGTATCACCAACTAATGTAGGCGATCGACTCTCCTTAAACCCTTGGAAGTCAGTCGTTTGGAAAACATTGGATGGATCTCTGTATTATGTCTGCTACGGTATGTTAGCGGCAGTAGTAATTTATCTGCAGCAATATGTTATCAGCGGCAGTACTGATTTATCTGCAGCAGTATGTTATCAGCGGCAGTAGTATTTATTTGCAACAGTGAGTTATGGGCGGCAGTAATATTTCTTTTAAGCAGTAAATTATTAACAGCACTAATATTTTTCTGCTGTAGTAATTTCCGCTAGCAGTATCTCAAATGGGAGCAGTGTCAGCCACAGTAGTTATCAGCGGCAGAGATATTTGAATATTACCCATGATCACAGAAGACATCTATGAGTCCCCTTTTCTACAAACGAACTCTTCGTGAACCCTCAATTGGCTTCTAGTGTATATATATATATATATATCATCAGCAGTACCCAGTTCACCTGTGAGTGTTGTAGCGAACATTTTGTAGTTACGTTACCCTTTATTCCTCCAGAAAGTGTTCTACTTATTTTTATTATTGTTTTAGTGATTTTTTATTTATGTTTTGTGAAGATGTACGAGTCCTGTGTTGAAACACTGATGTATGACAGAGCCGCCTAACGGCAAAAAATGTAACTAGCAATTGTACATGTCGACTTGAGTGACCACGAGTCCTTATAATTGCTCGTGAAACCATCAGGGGAAACTACTAGATAATTGGTGTGTTCGATATTGATATAGAAATTAGATAGTGATTACGTAATAGAGTACAGCGTATCTACATTTGTGAAGTCTACAAGTATCTATGGATTCCTGATTGCCATCCTTGTGGAATTCGTATTTTGATTTCGTTTTCGTTGTTAATTATTATTGAGAATCTTTAATTTCGCGTATATTTTGGTAAGTGTGAATTTTCACCAGTTTCAGTTTCGTCGGATTATGTGACTTCTTCGTGTATGAGTGAAATAGTTTTATGAATGAAGTATGTTTTACATGTAGTAAATATTCGTCAGGAAATGTATTGCTTCATTTGGTGTTAAGGAAATCGTGTTTGGATGAACTTGAGTATAGATTCCTTCGTAACGTCGAGACTTTGGTATCGTATGAATCTATTGCCATCCTATTGTATGTCGCGATAATATTGTTGTTAAAGTTTTGCAATATCTATTTAATCTACGTATCTTACGTTGATATCAGAAGGAATTATTTGAATATTCCAATTTTCACCTTTCTTCGTAACCACGTGTTCGGGTTGATAGCCGGAAGTAGGGTTCGTGACCACTACCTCGTATCTCCTAGTATATTCGTGCGATTTTTTCCATATTTGGTAAACGTTTTGTTCAGCGATTTAATAGTAGATTACTATTTCCGGATCGTGGATTTGTTGCGTGAAATTGTAAAATCCACAAGGGGGAAGATAGGAATCCAAGTCATAATGTTGAGTAAAAAAGTTGGATACTCTATTTATCGAGAGTTTGAGTGTAATTATTTGTGTATTAATTATATATTCATATCATAGTGTATTTATTGAGTATATTAGAATATGTCATGGGTTCTACGATTTCTTCAATCGATTAGTTGTATATGATTATGACCTATAGAGCGATAGGTCACATTTGTAATGAGATTGTAATTTGCTGTGGATTTGACAAACTAATAGTTCACATTATACGTTTTATGAAAAAGGACTTCTAGACTTGTTTCTGAACTTACTATACAACTTTCTAACCTAACCTACAGTAAAGGCTTTAATTGTGGGGTCCCATCAAGGATCCTCCCCTCTGTTTCAGCTCCTTTTGTCGGTTACTCTTGTTATAGTGGGTTGCTGGGTGTTTTCAGTGAGAGAATATTTTTCTCAAACTGGAAATAGCTGGCGGCTTATAGTGGCCGGAGTGACTGCCAGGGGAGAGTTGTTACAGTGTCGTGGTAGGTAAGTAGTGCGGTAAAATGGGCGACCTGACAGACTTCCAAAGAGGAATGATCGTTGGTACCCGTCTGGTTGGAGCTTCAGTGACAACAGTGGCGGCCATTGTTGGGGTATCGACAGGCACTGTGTCCTATGTCACGAGGGCATACACAATTCATGGGCAAACAACGTCTGCAAAGCACAACAGTGGTCGAAAGACAATCCTGTCCGATAGGGACAGGAGGGCATTAAAACGGATTGTAGTAGCTAAAAAGCAGACCACTGCAATGAAAATTACGTCTGAACTCAATTCCGGCCTACAAAACCCGGTTTCATCAAAAACAGTGTGACGGGAACTTCATAAAATGAAAATTCATGGCAGGGCCGCGATCGCCAAACCTCTGGTCACAGCAGTAAATGCGAAGCGGCGTATCCAGTGGTGCAAGGACCACAAGGAGTGGACGCTTGATCAGTGGAAACACGTAATGTATTCCGATGAATCGACCTACACCTTGTTTCCAACAACCGGTCGTGTTTACGTATGGAGAACACCGTCGCAGGCCTATGATCCAGACTGTCTGCGCCCAACTGTAAAGCATGGGGGTGGTTCTGTTACAGTATGGGCAGTGATATCGTGGTTTTCTGCAGGTCCCATCATAGCCCTGCATGGTATGATAAATGCTAATGCGTATGAGGCCATTTTGGGGGACCAGGTTCTACCCATGGCCCACACATTGTTCCCGGATGGTGATGGCATCTACCAAGATGATTTGGCACCCTGTCACGCTGCAAAAACGGTGCAATAATGGTTTGAGGAGTATGACCAGGAGCT
Source organism: Lepisma saccharinum (assembly GCA_022664845.1). Taxonomy (NCBI): domain Eukaryota; kingdom Metazoa; phylum Arthropoda; class Insecta; order Zygentoma; family Lepismatidae; genus Lepisma; species Lepisma saccharinum. The sequence continues at coordinate 43,598 of JAGDQP010005219.1, forward strand.
ATCACACCTCCCCTGGGTCCCACAATCACCAGATCTGAACATCATTGAGCCATTGTGGTCTGTGTTAGAAAGGCGTGTTCGGTCTCATTAGCCTCCACCATCATCCCTTAAGGAACTGGAGCATGTTTTGGAGGAAGAATGGTACAACATTCCACACACCACGATTCAGGAGCTGTATACGTCCATTCCACGTCGACTGCACTAAATATATGTATACAGGGATGTAATTTTGTTTGAGTTGTTATTTCCAACTTATCTACATTTAGACTTTCAGTGTACCAGGTCTCACGTTTTAGCTAGAGTAATTAAATACAGGGTGATCTGGGGGTACTCGTGGGACGTTTCAAAGTTCTTTCCTAGTAATATTCTAGTTTTATAAGAAAGGGTTGTTTAACTGGACATGGAACAACTGACTAAACTTGAAATTAATTTTCCCTTTCTGCGTTTAGCTGCTGATATTTGACTTAAATCAGTCGGTCCACTGTTAGCATAACTCTCCCTTGAAGGCGGTGATGGGGATGCGGATGTAGTAGCGAAACATGTTTGTCTCATCCTAATTGATAATTCATATCCGAATTGATTTTTTTTTTTCTGTCCTTAAAATAAGAATTTAATGATTCGCTGATGCTTGGAAATATATATTGTTCACACTTTGTCAGAAAGTTCAGGTGTCAAAGGTTCGAGTAGAAAGATAGCAACCTCTAAGAGCACATAGGCTATCAGCTCAATAAAACAGAGGTCTCTATCATAAAACAAGTAAGTCATGGTCAACAAATTAAAGAGACAGACGATCACATACAAATTAGAGCCAACCACACGCGTGCCTTTTAAAGCCAATCAAAGACACAACTTCTCCACCAAATCACAGATGCATCCTCTAAATATACAGTTTACCCCAGAATATTTACTCTGATTAGAAATGTCCATAGTTCTTTGCCTGAAGCAGATACTTTTACAACAGTTGATACAAAGATACAGGAAATCATAAACTTTTAGTCATGGTTTGTTAATTTTATTTCAACAGTCAATGTGAGTGCGAGTCGGAGGCAAGAATTCCAGACGATGCTGTATTTTATGCCACGCATTTGTCTGCCTTTCACGTATTACACTAGCATTTACTTAAGTGATGCGTTCACGTAATGTCTGCAAGTTAGGTACACGTGTAACATACTTGACCCAAATAATCAAATCTAATGGGGCTATTTCTGGGGATCTTTGAAGCCATTTCTTCGGCAAAGAAGCAAGATCCAGCGATTCTGACATGCGCACGTCACACATTGATCTTTGAATTATACCTGATATGATGTCTAACCTCCGCCGCCCCCGACAAATATGGATATTGTTCCTACAGTATTAACAACAACACTGATATGCAATCTGCATTCATCAGAAAACACTATCAAGTATAAGTAAATGTTCCTTCTCATCTATACACAATGCATCGTTTCTTGTGGCGATAACGACAATTTTACATTAAAGTCAATCCTCACTTTCCTGTATACAGATTTATAGTTGAAATTACACAAAAGTTAGAGGTAGTGAACGTACAACCAACAGGTAATCTCGGAGATGTCCCAAATTTCGAAGTACTATCTATCTGTAATCATGGTAAACATTACGGGACACATTGTATATATTTTTGTAAATGTATATTCTCTTTATGTTGTCTCTTTATCCTTAACCTGAAGGCCGGAAAGATTGCTATAAACATTTTATATAACTCCAAAACCATAAGCTTGTACTGTGGGCTCTCTAGGCTACCATGGAAGTCTAAGCCTGTGAAGAAATATTGTAATTTACACGAGTGATAATAATTTACATGAAAGTGAAAAAAAAATTACGAACGGGAAATGTTAGGAAAATTATAATTTTTAGGTGAAATTTCCAACCCTGTACGGAGAACTACTTACTTTCTTTTGGTAGTCCGGCTCAAATGACGTACTTTTTAAATAACCACCTAATTCGCGCATGGGAGGTTCAAGAGTAATATAGAGGAAGGCTTCGAATTAAGAAGTGGTAGACTATAATGCATTAGTAAAGGAAGCTACAATTTCGAGGGATTTGAATCACACATACACAAACATACTTTGTAAGATAAATAGAATTTTATGGTCGATAACAGCACTAGAACACACTTTGTCTCTCTTCCTTCTGGGAAAGAGAGAGAGAGTGATAAAGTGAGAGAGAAAGAAAGAAACACTGTGTGGGTGTGTGTGTTTGTTACTTCATTGATATCCTTCTTAGGACCACCATAAGGTTTCACTTTCGTCTCGTTGGGACCGGAAAAATTGTTTTCACTTTTTTCGGTGCCAACAAGGAATTATGCTAGTAGAAGGTTATTTGTGACGTATTTATTGTTCCATTCAAGTTTTACGCTGGTACTGACAATGATAGAAAAACGTGAAATTATGTACGTGTGTACGTTTTCGATGTGTATGAGATTTCAAATTACCTGACTCCTGGTGTTGCCACACCCGAACTAAAATGTGTATCGGTATCGGCTTTACGCAGCATTTGCTGGCTCCGGAAAACAACAGTGGTGGAGGAACTTCCTGCTTATCTGCTTCGTCGGTTTCAAGAAAGCTAAAGAAACAAGGTAGGTGCCACTGGGATATGCGCAGTAGCAAGTGACGTCATTAGCTGACAAGACTCGAGGCGCGCGAGAATTAAAATACGGAGCGCGGGTTTGCGAATGCGAGTTGTGTGATATATCAGAGTGTGGTTTTGTTTTATCCTTTCGCGTGTGTTTGTGTTAGATTTAGTGTATTTTGTATTTCTGAAATTACATTTACAACATGCCATCAGCGTGTTCTCTTACTCGGCTTTTCCGCCAAGATTTTCAGTTAGGGTGGATGAAGTCAATATTGGGAGGGTGTAAGTGAAGTTTTGTATCTGTTTTTTTTTCTGTCGATTTTCCCACAACAATTTTAAAGTTGGAGGGTGTTGTTGAGACATTGGGGGTATACACACCCACAGAGGTGGGTCTGGCGAAATCACTGCTCTTGCAGCTTGTAAAAACAGAGGTAAGGTAAATGATAAAATAATAAAATAACATAGGTTTCTGAAAGAAAAAAAAACCTTCGTAGCAGTTGGGTGTATTTGTGTAGGAGGACGACATTTTCAATGCCGACAATTCATATGTCAATGAGATTACATTCGCGATTTGAAAGCTGAATTGCTCGGTTAAACCCAGTGGTGGATCTAAGGGGGCAAGCGCCCCGGGCGACAAACAGCTAAAGATTAAAAATAAAACTTCCTAAATGAGGAAATAAAATTGCCGCTTAAATTGTAATTGACCTAAACATGTTCACAATTTCAATACTGGCGCACTAAGACATGTTTATATTATTCCATATAATCTCCCTTCATCTTCAAAATTCATAACTATGAAGTCAGATAGGCAGATCTATTGTCTTACTGAAGTTAGTAATAGCGATGCCACGATATGCTCCAGAGATAATAAAAGTAAACTACGTGATGCGAGACAATGTTGTGGCCGTCGGGTCGGCTGGTCGTGTTGTTTGCCTAAAAAAACGATGGAAAGGGCGGCAAAAGAGCAGTGGAAAGGATGGCAAAATTTAATCCCCCCCCATAGGAAAATTTCTGGATTCGGCACTGGTTAACCCAGGAAAAAATTAAAATTAAAAGATTCTGCAGAACCTCATTTGGTATTGTTTACGGACGTTGATTGTTGACGGGCGATCGAAACAAAGTACGTAGTGCAAGATGTGAAGAGAGAAAACGCAAGAAACTTGTGTCAGATATTTTAAAACCTCAAAGCTTGGTTATAAATGTAACAGATTCTGCTGCTACAAACAATGATCCAATTATTGTAAGTGATGGTCAATTTGAAGGATTGCTGTCGGAGAATTATTTATTAAAAACGTAACTTTTCAGATGCAGAGGAAAAGTTCTAGCTTTAGAAAACAAAATATCTTATCTCGAAAAAGAATTATCAAAATTTAAAAAGGTTGGTGAAAAATTTAACAAAAGTTTTCTAAAAGCCAACATGAAATGTTTCTTAATGTCTCATGTAAGACCTGGAAAAATGATAATATTGCTAAAGCTGTTATAGTACGTGCACTATCGAAAAAGTGCTTTGATTATTAGATTATTTCAGAAGAGTTTGTGTTATCCTCTCCCAAGTTCCTGCACTTTGTACAGACGCCTTAGTGCCATAACATGTCCACCGGGTTTATTAAATATCAGTTTGGAACTAATGACACACCAGACAAAAGAAAATCTAATTGCAAATCATTTTGCCAATTAGCTTATGTGAATATGTCCCTTCTGTGTGTTAAACGCATGGGTGCAGCTTGTGTTCGTATGTGTTATCCTATCCTCTTGACTGCGGCTGACATCATACGAGCGAGACTCCAGACGATATTATGCGCGTGGCACCTACCTTGATTCTTTAGCTTCCTTGGCCGGTTTTACAACGCGCATATTGGAACCGTCTTCGAGGGGTGGCTAGTAGGTGGTGATAAGAGCTATACTACGTACTACATTGCATCGTGTGACATTAAAGTTGCTAGATGTAAGATGTAAGATTTTCAATGCGTTTTTGAATGCTTATCTAATGTTTGTTTTCATATAAGAAAGTTAGATCTAACTGTATACTGTTCAGCTATAAGGGCTGTTTCATAAATTGGAAGAAAATTTAGCAGTGTAGATTTGTTATATTCCTGAAGAAAATATGTTTTAATGATGATAAACATAGCTCCCAGATTCGTAGGCGAAACAGGAAAACATCAATTTCACATATTGTAGAACGAATGCATGAAAGCTTTTATTTAAAATTAAAATATGAAAAAGTCTAAAAGATTTTGTTATTGGTATTTTGCTATGTATTCTGCATTTTCGATTATTTTTTTTGAAAAGTTACTTCAACAATATGATTGGTCATGATCAGCATTTTCAATATGTTAATCTTGTAATCTTTATATATTCATTCATATATTTGCTAATAAATGTATATTAGTTTACAGAAAATAAATATGTTTCGCCATTAACAAACCATATTCCTTAAATTAATTTCTAGTTATTGAATATTCCCCCGGCTCGTGCTTACTGTCGGTTGAATTTGAATTTATTGTTAAGTCTTCCGGCAACTTTGGCTCAAATCGATGCGTAATGATTGTATGATTGGTGAAATTAGAAAAGTGAAAGGAAACGGGAGAACCCCGAGAAAACCCACGCAAACGGTGTTCATCAACCACAAAGACCACATGGCACAAGCCGGGATCGAACCGGGGACCCTACCCACCAGAAATGAGCGCAATACCAATGAGCCACTGCGACTTCACACTCTATCGGATTAATATGAAACGTTAGCGCTGCACAGATGCTAAACGGAGGAGAATAGATGTTCGCGCCGGCAGACCAGATTTCATGATGAATATCCTGGTACTACAGTGACTGTGTAACAAAATACTACCTAACTTTAGTTTCTAGACGGTAAAGTATGTACTCGCCGTCGTGTTTCCCTTAATCCCGAATTGTCGAACTATGCCAAAAGAATTATCCTGATCATTTTTAATTTTGTTCCCCTCATTCCTGATAACATTCGGAGGAGGAAGAAACCATTTGTCCACTGTTTTTTTTTTCTGACACGTTTATCAGAGCATTGGTCCATAGAAGAATTACAAGAGGATACATTTCTTGTTTCTGAAATGTTTGTGAATTGTTTATATTTCTTTTTCCTAAAGTAATTGTAGACATACTGCATAATGTTATCACCTATTATATAGCATTTGCAGTTCAAATAACACTGTTCTACAAATTTTTACTTTTTTTCTGTTACATAAATGAAGACACTCAGATTTAACTAATTTGGAGGTGCTGAATACATTAAAAAAGTTCGATTGGATCTTATTTCAGCGGAACCGAGGGGGGGCGGGGTCCAAGCGCCCCACACATTTTTATTTATGTGGCAACAAGTTTAAAAGTCTGGCAACGTCGCATTGCATTATATTACATCAGCATTGGTGACAAAATAGACTAGCAACACAAGTCCATAACCAGAAGGGTCAAGGGGGCCTAACCCCCCTAAAGTATTGATGACGCTGCTAAAATTGCTGTTATTTGGCGAAAAATCTTAGTAATGTGGTTGGGTCGGGCTCCCCAAGTTAGTGTCCTTGCAATTTTCATAAATAAGGCGTTATGCTTCTTTTTTTTTTTCGAAACAAAAAATATCTAGGTCCGTCCCTTATTGAACAATATAGTATGCATTCAGTGCTTCAGAAAAGATGTCTTATATGCTCCCTGTGCATCATCCTGGCAATATTGTTGGTTGTTTGGTAACGGGGCATTCTTAGCAATACACTCTCTTGGGACATGCCACGTATTCAGGGAAGTACTTCGCTTCAGTCTGCGCACAATTGTTTTCTTTCTTTGTGTACCAGTTTCTAGAATCGTGTACCAAGTTTGATGTGTGTGTGTACGAAGTTTTTGTGTTGTGTAGGGAGGTGATTTGATTTGTAAAGGTTCTAATCATACCTCGTACGTGTGTGAACAGGCCAGACAATTTTTGTTACATATGTGGGGAAGTTACGTTTAAGTAGAGGAAACGTGCCTTAACGCCTGAAACAAGGAGAGCCTACTTCCTGTACTTCGGATGCAAAGTGGGGGACCAGGACCGAACCTGGACCCCTCACGTTTGTTGTACCACATGCTCTTCTACTCTTAATGTATGGGCGCATGGAAAACGTCACCGTATGAAGTTTGGAGTGTCCATGATATGGCGAGAAGCTACTGATCATACCACTGATTGTTATTTCTGCTTGGTCCCATCTATTCGCAAGGTTTATACCAAAAAGAAAAAGAAGATTTTGGTGTACCCGAACCTACGTTCAGCCAGACGTCCTATTCCACACGGTCCCGATGTACCAGTACCAGATCCACCAGAGAATTTCATCATGGATATAGGTGATGAAGATGATATACAGGATACAGAACAGCCCTCAACATCTCAAGATCCAGACTTTTCCACGACTTTCGGTGCCAAAGTTCCGCATAAGGTAAAAGGCCGAATTAAATGACATAATCAGGGCCTTAGAACTTGCCAAAAACAAAGGCGAATTGTTGGCCTCACGGCTGCAACAATGGGATCACCTGGCAGATAATGTGAAGGTAACAACTTTTCGCTACAGACATAAAGAATTTGTTTAATTTTTCAAAACACAAGGGCATCTGACTGTGTGCCATGACATTCAGGGACTCTTTGCGGCAATGAATATACCATACAAGAACGATGACACATACAAGACCGAGGAATGGGGACTTTTCATTGATTCCTCCAAATTTTCTCTTAAAGCAGTTTTACTGCAAAATGGTAATCTTCTTAATTCAATTCCTGTTGTACATGCAGTTGATGTTAAAGAAAGTTATGAAAACATAAAATAAATTCTTAGGTGCCTGGAATACGATAGATTTGGGTGGCAAGTTTGCTATTCTGTTGGGTTTACAAAAGGGTTACACAAAATTTTGTTGCTTTTTATGTGAGTGGGACAGTTGTGCTAGGAACTTACATTTTAAGAAAAAAAGACTGGGCTCTACGTTCATCATACACACCTGGTATAAAAAGTGTTTCTTCACAACCTCTTGTAGATCCTAGGAAGATATTGCTTCCGCCACTCCACATTAAATTAGGATTGATAAAGACATTTGTGGAGACACTGAACAAAGATGGACCGGCATTTGAATACTTGTGTAGCAAATCCCCACGTCTCAGTTTGGAAAAAATAAGGGAGGGGATATTCATTGGCCCACAGGTACGTCTTCTGCTGCGTGATTCTCAATTTGAACAGACACTTAGTGATGGGGAGCAAGAAGCGTAGAATGCATTTTGACAAGTGCGTCATAAATTTCTAGGGAACAGGAGAGCAGAGAACTACGAACAACTCGTGGAGAATCTTCTGTCATCTTACGAGAAGATTGCGTGTAGAATGTCGCTAAAATTGCATGTTCTCCATTCGCATTTGGATTTCTTTAGTGACAATAGTGGTGATGTCAGCGACGGGCATGAGGAACGGTTTCATCAGCAAATTGCAACAATGGGGGAAAATACAAAGGAAAGTGGAGTACAGCGATGTTAGCTGATTCCTGTTGGAGTATTAGGAATGAAGGAATATAAGTTAGCTACAAACTACAAGCCAAAACGACTAGGTGTTAAAAAGGTAAGTCTAGGAATTCAACATCCATACTGTAAGTGCTTTTAACGTTTAAGAGCTCTACTTACTTCAGTAAGAAAAAGTTAACTTTTCCTGAATAACAAACCAAGTACGGAGTCAGTAACCACATTTTATGTCAGTCGTAATATAAAAGGTGGGGAGGGAAGAGAACGTTAGAACAGACCCAACCCAACCAGAATACCAAGATTTCCCCCAAATAACAGCAATTTTAGGATAGGGCCATCAATAACTTAGGGGGGGGGCTATGCCCCCCTTGACCCATCTGGTTATGAATCTTTGTTGCGAGTATATTTTGCCACCAATGCTGACGTAATATATTCCAATGCGACGTTGCCAGACCTTCAACAGTGTTGCCACATAAATAAAAGTGTGTAGGGACGATTGGATCCCCCCCTTCGGTTACGCCGAAATGAGAGCCAATCGAACTTTTTTAATGTCATTTTCGTATTCAGCACCTCCAAATTTGTTAAAAGCGGGTGCTTTCATTCATGTAACAAAATGTGTGTAGAACAGTGTAATTTAACACAGTAAACCAAATTCTCGCAACAGGTACTTTCTATAAAGCAAAGTGATTATATTTTTTACGGAAACGTATCTTTGTTAGCCTCAACAAATTCGATAACTTTTGCTGATCAAGGAAATAAAGGCAGTTTCAGCATCTCCTTGCATGACTTGGGCAATTACATGAAATATAAAAATAAATAGTAGTTTGCTACACAGTTGCTCTTCTAACTCAAATAGATAATGCAAGAACGCTGTTTATCTAGTGTATTTTTGCCGATTGCGAAGCCAACGCTCTACCACTGGCACAAATATACATCAGTCATAAAATTAATAACATTTTATCTTAAGTCCGTGTCACGGTTTCCTCCAGAATTTTCAGTTCTGGAGGTGTAAAGCCAAAATTAGATGGGTGTAAGTGAAGCTTTGTACGGTTTCTATCGAATGTTTACAGGATTTTTTTTAACTTGGGGGTGTTGTCGAGACATTGGGGGTAAACACCCCCTATAAGGTGGTCTGGCGGAATCACTGGCCCGTGTTAATGAATTTTTGAATAAGTAATATACGCGTGTAGGAATAAGTATTTCAATACGCGTGGACATACCTTCTGCAATAACTAAAATATTTACTTAAATTACCAAACAGAAAAATCAATTTATATATTGGTAAAAATGGCAGCAAACATTCAATAATTCGTGTTTGAATTAGTGACTCCCTAAATATAATTTGTGTGCTTAATGGCTAGGTAATTGACATTTTTCAGTATACGCACGCAACACCATTCATTATACGCTTATTGGTCCTAACATGATACAGCCGGGCCTTACAGTATCTATTAATTAAGATATGTACACATAACGTGTTGGTGTGCAAGATTAGGTTTGACATAGATATTTTTGGTACCGGACTCATTAGGGTTTAACATATCTAGTAGGTACCGGGTTCCAACAATTATAGTTTAGAACTATATGTTGAATCCCAGAAGTATATACAAATATGTAGATTTATGAAATGTTAAAATCGCTCAAATTTACATTAATTTGATGAATTTTTATGGCATTTAAGCAGCTTTGGCAAAGGTCGGAACAGGGAAGGAGAGAGAATGTAGCAAGAAATCGGTCTTGGCCTGATCAAAGGTACCATCCCAGCATTCGTCTGGAGTGATCGAGAGAAACCGCAATCAGGATGGATCGGCACCGCGATTTGAACCCGGATCCTCCTGATTGCAACGCAAACGCTCTACTACTGATACAAATACGCATCATTCCTAAAATTCACAATATTGTATGCTTCTGTTAATGCATTATTTGAATAAGTAATTTAGAAGCATAAACATAGCATCAAGCATTCTTCAATTCTCGTTTGTACATTCTGTAATAACTAAAATATCTACTTAAAAATACTAAATAAAGTGAATTTATACATGGGGGAAAACGGTAGCATACATTTAATTAATCTCGTTTGAATTAGTGGTTCCATAAATATAACTTGTGTGCTTAGTGGCTAGGTAATTGGCATTTTTCAGTATACACACGCAACAACATTCATTATAGGGTTAATGGTCCTAATATAGTACACCCGGTTCTTACAGTATATATTACTTAAGTCATATACACACAACGTGTTGGTGTGTTACGTTAAGTTTGACATATATATTTTTGGAACCGGGCCCTTTTGGGTTTAACGTATCTAGTACGGACCGGGTTGCAACAATTATAGTATATAATTATACACGTGTATGTTGAATTTCAGAAGTATATGAAAATATTTTATATATATTATATCAACACATCGTATCGAGTGATGGCGATTTTAAACATGTGAAACATCTTCATCTACCTCATACCAATACGTACATATAAACGGTTCCAGCAAGTACTATGTCCAATCCCATGGCTGACAAGGTAGGCAATGCGGGAATGTGTGTGTGTGTGTTACGGAAGGAACATTTGAACTGAGCTGTGTAAAGTTCAGTAAGATCAGATCGTGGATGAAAATTGTTTGTTAATTTTTGCATGTTCCCTTTTCTAATAACTACAATGAGTATACGAAGAAGTTTTTGAATATTAAAACGATTAAAATCTTCGGGCACCACAGGTATAAATTTGTCTTAGCAATTCGGTCGTTTCGTCATATAGAAGAAAACCATTATTTCCATCAGGAATAGATATAAAGATACATTTTTACAAGTTTGTTAGGATGTTCACAAGCAACGAAAAACGAATTATTTTCCAGGTTTTTCCTCAGTGACACGAGGCAAATGCTAGTACGATACTTAGAAACTAGGCCCTGGCTAACTGTTTACCACGTCTTTTTCCAGTCTGAACCTAATATGTCTAACAAATTCGAAACTGAATTGAGTTCATGTTCAAATATTCATCTCATTTTCACAGTAAATGAAAAATTTAAAATTTTATTAACCTTAATATTTCATACATTCATACATTAAGTGTTTTATCAACGTTCTCTTGAAATGGTTTAGTGGTCTAATTTGTCAAATAGGCATTTAACTTCAATGACCCAGCTCTCCTCTTCTGAAGACAAAGCGAAGCACTCCACTAGGGTGGTATTTTTTTTAAATGAGAAATCTTTATGCAGTTTCATGCATTACAATGTAGTCCGCGGCGGCTCAATAGTAGACAACCCAGCTTTGGATTTAGTGGTCATCGGTTCAATCCCTGCTAATTCCATGTGGGCTTTGTGATGGACAAACACCATATGTGTGTTCTTTTCGGGATACTTCCATTTCCTCCCATTATCTTCAATCTACCAATTCATTCAATTATCAAAAATCCAGCCTGTGCCAAAGTTGCCAAAAGCACATAAAAATTAAATTCAAATTCAAATTTGTGCTTTCCAAAAGAATAATGTTATTACTTAATAACACATACGCTGTGTTAAAGTGCTACTATTGTGTAATCGATAGCACACATAACGGGAAATTCTAAAGTCCGGCTTCGAGTCCTGGTCACGGAAGTCTCAATTTTTCTGTAAATTTTCGATATTACTTTACACGATGTATTTGTGATAAAGAAATATTATCAGACCTAGAGCAAAGAGTACTTTTACAGTCCTACATATTTTCAGTTATTTCATCTTAAACGAGAGCTGTTACAAGTAGAAATAGTTTTCTACGAATTAGCTACGCCCTCCTCTCAAGTCCTATTTATTACTTTCGGTATTGGTAGTCCAAGCTGTGAATCCAGAATACGCCACTGGGGTCATTCCAGCTCAAATGGCCTAATGCCTCCAGGTCGACCATTTCAGATTTGAATGATTTATTTTTCCTCAGGTACTATGGGTAAAATGAGGAAGAAATGTAAAATATCTCTTTTGTATTCCTTTCCATTCCAGAAATATACGATGTCAAAAAAGGTCGAAAATTCATGATATCTTATATTCTTAACTGTCCTTTAAAAACGCAGAGTTTCATAAATGTATGTATAATTTTTGTTATTATTAACCAATGGGCTGAATTTTGGCAGGGTTACCTCAAAGACATACAGTTTCTTCCTAAAAATACGAAAAAGGATTCTGTTGCCTTGTTTTCTTATTACAGTGTTCGTTAAACACACAACAATCTAAAACCAAATCTATCCCTTGTAGGTGAAACATTAATTAGTTTAACCATGTTGGCAATTAATGACAGTAATAAAATTTTACCTGGTTTAGTGACAAAAGTTTCAACTCGATATTCATTCTTTATTTACACAATATATCTAAAATATGTAAAAGTGTTGTGCATAATACTCCATAGTAGAATAACAATTCGTTTAGTGATGCTGATAAATAGTATGAGTACAAAAGCATAGATGCTATGACTTGAGGTAAGGGTAGAATTCACCACTAAAAGTTTCAACAAATTGTGGAAGTTCTACTGTTCAAAAGCTGACGAAACAAATATATGTATAATTAAACATGATTTTCTTGTTTACTGATGGGTCACTCCATGCCAAATCAGAAAGGTGAAATATCATCCATAATTTCCGCTTTTGATGCGATTTGTTACTTTGATTCTTGGAAGGGTTGTTAGTACAAATTACAGGTTTCTATGCCACATGTGACCGGGGTTACAGCGCTTCAAACTTGGCACGTTTGTCCTTAAATGTTGTCACGACCAGCACTTTACGGAGAGACACCATTTAAATTTTATTTTTAAAGTCACGCTTTAAAAATTGTAAAAAATAATGTTAGATGTTTCTTATGGCAAATTCATCAGAGAATCCATATTTATTAACAAAATCCTTGAAGAGCCAAATATTTTTGAGTTATTGCTTTATGATTGCGAAATAGACAGTTTCTGAAATGATGTTTACCTTGCAACATAATACCGTGAATATCTCAAAAGGAACACTAGATACAGATATGATGAGACTTGCACCACTGGAAATAGAAGAAAATTTCTTATAGAATGATGTAATAAAAACAGAGGAATCTTGGTGCGAACTCTATCTCGAAAGATCCGTTTTTGTTTATACATAATTATGTATAATTATGCGGACCTTAAAGCTTAATACCACGAATATCTCATTAAGGACACAAGATGTAGATATGGGACGTGCACCAGTGAAAAGATCATAGAATGTCCTATAGAGTGACGTGATAAAAACAGTGTCATATCAGTGGGAACTCTATCTGCAAAGAACTTTGCATTTGTTTTAATATCAAGTACTTACAATTAATTAAAGTTTCACTGTTTGGCCGGTTCTAGATGCTAAACGGTCAATCGAACAAACATAGAACTTTATATGCAACTGATTAACGACATGAAGAAGAAAACTATTGAGTAAAGAATTCCAGTTAAAACCTTTTAATGTGTGTTTACACTTTATGGACACTTTACAAGCACTTTATTAAAATATTATACATTTTACAAATTATATGTACATACTATTTCAAAAAGGTTCACTGCATTGATTAGAGCAATGTTCAGCTGAACTTTTTAAAGTCCAACTTCGGGTATTTTCCAAAACAGTAAACCAAAGATGTCAGGTTTGAGCCCTGAAAAGTAGTGTAAAGCTTCGCAATTGAAAAAAAAATGTGCAAATTTGATTTTCTTCTTTTAAGTGCAATAAGACATGTTGAAATGTTACTAAGTGTAGAAAAAATAACATTCATTGAAATACGTAATGATACAGTATTTCCGAACTATGTATATACCTTCGTTTTTATACGTAAAAAATGCATCTCCAATATAAGGAAAGACAGCAAAGATATTTTTGCACTTAGAACGGTATGTGGGGGAACGTGACAGTAAATATGAGGATTGGTAATAGCAATGACACTTCCGTATTGCGGATAAACAGTGTGGATTGATTTAAAATCGGGAATTCTAAGATTCAGTTAATAGAGTGTACACATGCACCACTATGCATAATTGGTCACCAATAGATTGATTCTTATCGAGATATCACAAATGTCATTTAATAAATTCAATAAAATAATAAATTTAATGTACTAATATCTGAATTGCAGTAATCAAACTCATTAAACAACAATAAAATATATTGTAATCAATTTATTATATATCTAAGATAAAACACAACAAATTACTGTTTTCAAAGTATTTGCTACTAAAATTACTAGACCAATAGCATAAAACGTTTTTCTTTTTAGTATTCAAATATAGGATAATTATCTTTCAATATTATTTGAATATGTCTCTTGTTATGTTTTATTTTACAAAAATAAAAATATTCTTTTATTTCTCAAGTCTCTTGCTTATCTTATTCAATAGATTCCGTATCCTTTCCACAATGAACAATTCTATCCAAATTATTTACTTTATCAAAAATATTGACATGAATTGCAAGATTTTCAACAAAATGCACAGAATAAATTCAATATTTTTATCACTACATATGTCTTTACTTTCTGTACAATTAATAACTGTAATGTGCTAATAATATTTCGAAATGAAAATCTTGTACTCAAAACAGATGAATTATTACTTCTTCTATCACCCTGTTTTGCTTTATTTACAATTTACTTTTAAGCATATTTGATAATTCCACTTTATCAAGTTACAAAGAGAAATATAACAATATTTATAGCTAAAATACACAATACTAGTTATCAATTACTTATGTATACATACCTTGTAATCTTCAATTATCGTCTGGGGCCACAGATGTAACTGAACCCATAATCATGCCAGTTTTCTAGAAACTTCACCAACTTTCGGATTATTTATTAAAATACTCTCCACTATTCGAATTTTAATTGTACTACACCAGTACTGTGCGATCCCGAGTTGTAGGATTAATTTTTATAAAAACGCGAAGAAAATATTTTCCAGAATGGATTGAAAAAATTGAAAATTAAAAAAAGAAAACTGCGCAGCACCGAAAAATAGTGTAAAGGAAGCAGATGTAAGTTAGTAAACTAAAAACATACAGATTATCACGGTGGGGCAGTTCTACATTGAACTGTAATTATTTACAAAAGGGAAGCTCCCTTGTGAGAAATAAGTCATGTAATTTCTACAATTAGTAATTTTAATAAAACATATTGCAAACTGAACGATTGAATACTTCAAAACGTTCATTTACCTCCGGTATAAATAATACTTTGCAAACTGTATATGTATAATATGGAATTTCTGTACTCTATGGTCTTAGATTTTGTATAAAATAATACAGATGACAGCGTTATTCTAAACCCTACAAATGACAGAGTTACTCCTTACGTAGAGATAACGATATCTGAGACTTCGTTATAATTACGCTCAGTCTCCAACGCTACATATATTTCTTGTAATAATTAATATAATGACGCTAATTGATTTTATATATACATGTTTCTCAACTTTTGATAAAATCACTATACTTTCATTGGAACATTAATCCATTTCATGAACCGCAATAATTATAACCATCACTTTCACTTTACAGCGTGAAATAGTTTTGATGAAATATTATTTTATCAGCACACTCCGTCGAGTAGGTATTTCCGTCCATTACTGGTACGATATTTATGTATTCTCGTTGCTACTTTCTCCAACGCACAATCGACGAGAATCAGCAATCCAATGATTAGGTAAGTAATACTCTTACTTTTCTGGTACAGGTAAAGATCCTCTAATAAACCCTATTAATATTCAGTCAGATGTTTCGAGACACGGATATGACGATCTCGTTCTAACTATATTACACCAAAATCTCGAAACGGCGTGTGATGTCTATATTTTGTAAGTACACTAAAGTAACTATTGTCCATCAATACAGACCGCGTATGATATGTCTGCTACCGTCAACAAAACAAAACGCACATGAAATATCTATCCACTAAAAAATAAATAAGCATTGCTTCTGCATTCTCCGAACGTAAACAAAATTGTGCCGAATGTTTCTTTCCGGCTTCGTTCCTGACTTATAATTTCCTTGCAAAAATTATAATAATGTTCAAGTCAAATTAAGTCTGTTAACAGCTTATATACCTTAACATACGAAGATGTAGTTACTATCATCGATTTTTATAAGCATACAACGATTCGTAAATACTGTTATCAATTATCCTATCTGGCACTTTCGACGAAGTTCCTTTCTTTTAGTTTTATTCTGTGAAAAATATAAATACTGATATAAAGCTTAGGTGGCAATACTGGCTTTATCCACCCACAAGTTTATTTCTTTTGTTTTCAGATCATCTAATTATTTTCAGCTATTGCTGTATGCCGGCACATATACACACAAACAATACCCTGCTACTTTCTTTTCATAAGAATCACGTCGATGACGTCATAGGTACTGTCTTTCTTTTCAAACGTAATTCAGCTGCTCTTAATGACACAAATAAATGAGAGCACACCGGAATTTCTTATCCGTATAATACAATGTTGGATTTCATGATCGTTTGATACAAATAAAACTCTAATCTCCATAATATATGGACATTCACGCGTTAGTCGGCAAATTCTTCGTACTGACAATGTAGCAGTTGACTTGTTCTCGGCAGGAATCAATTGTCAATACTTCTTACTTATATGGCAATAACTATAATGTGGCGTACTTACCGACTGCAGAACACGTTTACACAGAGAATATCTAGTACAAACTTCAATTACAGCTAAGTTTGTAGTTAAGGTCTCCAGCAACTTGAGTTCTCTGGCATCTGTACAACGTCCTTATTATGTCAGCAAACGTACTTTCAAAATTATATTAGACACCACTACACTCATTTGAAGTAATTTCTCACAATTTTTTCTCGATTCTCACACGAGCAACGATTTTTACAGCAAACCTTCCTTCATTGCCGATATCGCAAATAGGAGCAACACCCACATGTGCCTATCCATCCACTACTAACTAGACAGGACTGAACTAAGCTCGCAATCAGTATTTCCATCCACATAACTGACTTTTGTCCAGGTTAACCGGGCATGCCAACGCTTCTTTTTCTTGGTAGGCTCCAAAGCGTAACACACTCGTATTACAATAAACAAGGCAAAGGAGAGAAAACAACAACATTTGCAATGGATATCGGAATCAATGTCTTGGCCACCGAATATTCATTTTTGTTTCTTCAGAATGGGCTCTATCAGAAAGAAATACATGTGTTCATTTTAGCTCAGTGCTAGAACGCGTGGCTTTTAATCGTGAGGTCTTGGCTTTGAATCGCGTTGAGGAAAATTCATTTTTATGTAATGGTATACTCCTCAAAACATCAATCTTTAGTTAAAATAATAATAATAATTTGTTTTATATTCATTCATACAAGCATTTCAGGACATAAGTAATTACTATATTTAAAATATGTCAACAGGGAAGTGCAGGGTTTACGAGTAGAAAGCATAAGTTTTAACCACGAGCTACTTTTACAGCTAGAGAAATGTTGCCACGGTTTGTCCTGGTAAAACACAAGCAGATTGAGTCATGCTAAGTATAATATTTTATACATTAGTGATTCTGGCCAAGGAAGATTAGATTGTTTAATTTTAGTAATAGTAAAATAAACTTACTGTTTGCGTAAAGAATGGTAATAAGTTCCGTGTACGCAGTTAACTTCAAACAGAACGAGCCTGTGTGTGGATGTTTCCTCTAGGTTTAAATCTACGTTGTATATTTTATACGTCAAAAAACAATATCACATGTCACTTTGTTAAAGCAGTTTTTCTTATTGATGAAAATTTCTTTCTGAAAATTATTATTAGAACAAAATGTTATTAGCATTTCTCTTAACACTATAAGCCACAAACTGAAACATATGTAATTGGGTTATTTCATTACAAATAATGAATTTTTTAATGTTAAATCATCATTTAAGAAAATATATTTTTCGTATGTGGGTTCCTCCATGTGCAAAGACATCAGAACCACTTTTGACAGAAATGTTATGCTTTATATGTTCCAGGGTGCCCATATTTCCAACATGACGGGTGGTGTTTTTTACTCCCGTAGACAAGTACGGAAACCTGAATATCTAAACACGCTAGAAGAACTAGAGAGCTGAGATAAGAGCCATTGTGAAGCTCTTAAAGTGTACTTCGAAATTGTGGAATCACTTTTTCTGAAAATTAATTTCTTTATCCTGAAAACTGAGTTACGAATTGTATAAAATTCATTTTTAAACCATGGTTTTGAGGTAAAGGAATTAAAAATAAAATTCTGCAAACTAATGTAATAATTAAACCTCGCAACCGAGTTTCTGACCCTAAATCACACTCTTTTATCTACGGGGTTCTATCATGACCCTTTGGGAAAAATGCCCGATTTCGGGCTTAAATACCTCAGATCCGCCCTCATGAAAAAATCTGAATGTGGTGACGGAGAAGCTCCGTATGTGACCAACTTATAGTAGAAATCTGAACTTTTATTTCGTAATGGTGTGGTCAATAGAAGCGGATTTTCTTCGCCATACGATACAAATGCGAATGTGGTATCTTCACGAATATCATCATTATTTGGGGAAGGAGTTGAATAGAAGGCTGCAACTTCTCTTGTGATGTTTAGAGCTATCAACAGGATGATTCTGTAGACAAATTCGCGGCGTTGATTCACGGCGCTTTCTTGCTACATGAAAACTGCCGCATTTGGGGCCAAAATATCTCAAATGAATCATCACAAAATATTCTGAAATTTAGTCTCGAAGAAGCGGTTTGGTCAAGAAAAGGTGTTTATGGGAGTTAAAATTCGAAGTAGTGTAGTAATATGAAGCTTCATGTACAAATATAATCCGCTTGCACTAGCCACACCAAAGAAATAAAAGTTACAATGTGGTTATGAGCTGACCAATAACAAGGCTTACGTCACACCAAATTTCAGTTTTTTAATAGATATTTAAGCCCGAAATTCTACATTCTTCGACGAAACGCCATGTTGGAACCCCGTAGAAATAAAGAAATGTAATTCATCCAAACGAGTTTTAAAATATAAATACTCTTTTGCTAATTCTAAACATTACAAATAACTATTTGACTGCTTCACAGAAATAAATTGTGATGTCGTTGAGGATACCACATTTGCGTTTGTATATTAGAACGGCGGAGAAACTCCACTTGCACTGACCCAGAGAGCCAAAAGCCGACCAAGAGGGTAAATGGTCGGGAATTTTGGTAGGATCGGGGTCGGGGATAGGCAGAACTCAAACTAGTAGTCAGGAAGTCGATGGAGGAAGGTCCGTGTGCAGCCACAAGTGGCGTTTGGTCGTCGGGCCATTTCTGAGCCGGAGTCAGCCTCTGACTTGCTTGCGTAGATACGAAACCCCAACCATCCCCCAGCACTTGATGGTGGGAAAAGAATGGGCTTGGATCGGTGAAAGGCGGCTCTCCGTCCATTTTCTGGTGGTCGAGAAAAGAGCGGGGTCCCGTCTGTTCTTGGTGGTTCGGAATTAAGCGAGGTACCATCACTTCCTGGTAGTCGGGAAAATGTTAGGTATCCGGCAATTTTAATCTGAAATTTATGTAACTCAGATATCAGCATTCCGTTGCAAAAGAATTCTCACGATAGTTTAGAATATAGAAAGATGAAAAGAAGAAACGTTCTTTACATTTGTTAAGAACAAAAGAGCGTGCATGTGGCAGAATTAAAAAAAAATTGTTTAAAAAAAACATCCCACCTGAGCCTAGTTTTTTTTTCGTTTTGTTTTCGGGTTTAATCGAGTTTCATTGTTTTTTCGTGCTTTTGAAGGAAAATGTAGACGCAAGTGGATGTGAAGCTGTGAAGCTGGGTAACGGTGTGCCATTACCGCATTGTTCAATCTCACGATGCTTCCACTCCCCCTCACCACATTAGGGTAAATGCAAAATCTGAACGTGAGGGCGAAGTTGAAACGTGAGAGTGATATTCTATGAGGTGAGGCTGATTGAAGATCTGAGGGTGAGGGTGAGGTCCGCCATAATGAGGACCACGCTTTAGAGGTTCAACACCTATTCATTAACTGTAAAGGAAATGAAAGGAATAGTTTTAAATACACTTATTAAAATATATCGCACAATTATACTACTCGCTCTCTCAGAGAAATTAATATTTTACACCTATTGTTAAATTCGAAGCTGTTCAACATCGTGAGGGTGCCCCACATGAAGGTGGACCTCAGCCCCACTGCTTTAGGGTAAGAGCAAAGTTGGAACGTGAGGGGCTGAACGAATCTGATTTTTAGTTTTTAAGGCCTTTAGGCAACTTTGGTTTAGATCGGATGGATATTGATGAGATGAATAGGTGGAATGAAGAATGTAGGCGGAAACGGGAGCACCCCGAGAATACCCACGAACATGGTGTTTGTCCACCACAAAGCCCACATGGCATGAGCAGGAATCGATCCTACGACCCCTATCAGCAGAGCTGAGCGCTCTACCAATGGACCCACCGCTGCCTGACTGGATAAGACATGAGGCTAAAGGCAAAGTTGTAACATGAAAGTGAGGGCGGATCGAAGTTGTGAGGGTAAATACGAAATTGAAACGTGAGTATGAATAAGGTTTGACGAAAATGAACACCTTTTATCACTACTGTGGAATCGGGAGGCTTGGAGCGGCCTGTTCGGCATGGGGGTGACCTCACTAGAAACTATGTGTGCACTAGATTGAAGCTACGACGTGGTTCAGAGGCCAAGACATTCCACCATTCAGAGGTGAGACTGAGGAAAATAATAGGGAGCCCCACTCGGGATGATCTCACTGATCTTCCTGGGTAGCGCCTTCTTTTAAAAAAATAATTTGAAATTCCTTATAAAGTCACCTTTGGCAAGACGAATTAATGATGGGAGAAAGTGGGAGGAAACAGGAAAACCTCTAGAAATTCCAGGTACACAGTGTTTGTTTATCACAACTATCACAAACTGGGATCAAATCAAGGGCCTCATGCACCATAGGTAATAACTCTATCACTGAGCCACCGCAGCCGGAGTAGGGTCTGAATTACTGGTCAACGTCCCCAGTGTCACTTGGCCCTATGGAACTCCAATCACCAGACCACAATAAACGGAGTACCCAGTGTATAATAATACAAAACTTTAGCAGTGAATGAAATAAACGCCAAATGAAAATGTCTCATATTTATTTCGCGATTACTGTACTATCTTTAAGAATGTAAATCCCATGCAGTAATCAGAATATTCAGAAATAACTTCAATATGATATGTAACTGTATATAAATACACAACATACACTTATATATTGTTTTAAGACGATTTACTTATTTTGTATTTAAAGTTCACATATAATATACCGACATTCAGTCAACACCCAGCACTTTTCACATCTAATATTTTAAACAAACTAATTACTTATGTCCTAATTACTAATTGCAAAACCATCACGTGATCAGATGTATACATAGTTTGGAAATACTGTATCATTATATGTTTCAATTAATGTTACTTTATTCTACACTTAGTAACATTTCAACATGTCTTATTGCACTTAAAAGAGAAAAAAACATATTTGCACATTTTGTGTCAATTGCGAAGTTTTACCCTACCTTTCAGGGCTCGAACCTGGCATCTTTGGTTTATTGTTTCCAAAGATACCCGAAGTTGAACTTAGAGAATTTTCAGCTGAAAATTGCCCTAATCAATGCGGTCATCCTTTTTGGAATAGGGTGTATATTATATTTGTGCGTGTACGAAAGGTTATTCAGGTTACAAAATATACTTAAAATGCCGTGGTTCAGAGATGGAGTTCTATATCTGATTCATGGCGTTCTTCTTTCAATCGCTGCTTGTGCCACGTGGGATTTGTGTTGGACATCGGCCTTTTAACAAAATTTTGTTCATTTTATTAATTTCTACATCATCATCCATTTGGCCTGAGCCGAAGTTGCCTAAAGATCTTACATAAAATTGAAGTTCAAATTCTAGCATAGAACAATGTGTAGCAGTGCTAAACGAAACATTTCTATTCGTGTATTAGATACCACTGTTATTGTCATTTTCCGGTCGTCACTTCTTTGGATATTCACTTGAAGAAGCTTGTTCTTCAAGGTATTCCCATAACTAGAAACTGCTGCGGATAAGATAAGGTGATCGAGTGGCCGGTCATTTGGTAATGACATACTATCTGCTTCACCAACATGTTATCCTCAATTTGTAAGACAGAGAGAATATTGACAAAACTGCTTTCATGCAGGATTCGGATCCACCTTACATCAATTGGCAGGTGAAACGGTTCCTCAGAAAGGCGTGAGTAGCAAATTCAGAAAGTTTTAACTCGTTTCCAAATGCTTGATCACCCCGATCTTCGTATCGCAACCGCTCCGATTTCTGGTTAAAGGGATATTCTAAGAAGAAAGTTTATCACATGAACATCCAATCACATGCCGATTTGAACAGGGGCATCTGAAGAGAGGCATCCATCAAAGGAACGGAATTTCTTCGTAAAGTACTGAAGCACAACTGTTATATGTTTGAATTTGAACTTCAATTTTATGTAAAATCTTTAGGCAACTTCGGCTCAGGTCAGATGGATGATGGTGGGAGAACTAATCGAATGAAGAAATTTTGAATAAAAGGCCGATGAAACTCACGCCCACTGAGTTAGTCCAACACAAATCGCACGTTGCACAAGCAGGGATTGAAAGAAGAACGCCATGAATCACAGTTAGAGCTCCACCACTGAAGCACAGCATCCCCACTATTCTTCCAAGCGGTCCTGGACATAGATGGACGATATTTTGAGTATATTTTGTAACCTGAATGACGTTGCGTACACGCTCAAACATAATGTATGTATAATTTGTAAAATGCATGTTAATAAAATGTTTGTCACGTGTAAACACACATTGAAATGTTTTAATTGGAATTCTCTATTCAATATTTATCTTCCACGTGTCGTTAATCACATTCATACATAGTTTTATGTTTGTTCGATTGACCATTTACCATCCAGAATCGACCAAACAGCGAAACTTTAATCAATTATAACTACTTAATAAAAGAAAGGTAAAGCTATCCCCTGTGCGATACGCATGAAAAGTGTGGAGGTAACGCTCCATATTTTCTTGACCTACGGTCCTAAGTAAAGTGGGGTTGTCAGTTCCACACTCGACCACCTTTACCTTCCCAAGGTGTCTAGGAGTACCAAGGACACTTCTTCCGTACTCAATTTGATAGAAGGCTGAGTACATTAAAACAAAATGCTTTGTATATGGAGTTCGTACTGATATTTCACTGTTTTTATTACATCACTCTATAGGACATTCTACGCCTTTCCAATGGCGCACGTCCCATATCTGCACCTGGTCTCTTTTCCGAGATATTCATGGTATTAAGTTTCAAGGTCAACCTAATTATACATAATATATATAAATAAAAACGAATCTTTGAAGAGAACTGTTTTCATTACATCATTGTATAGATTTTTTTTCTATTTCCAATGGTGCAATTCTCCTCATATCTATAGCTGGTGTTTCTTTTGAGATATTCACAGCATTATGTTGCAAGGTGAACACCATGTAAAAAACTGTTTTCTTCACAATCATAAATCAATATCTCATAAACTATTTGCTCTTCCACCTTTTTTTTTATCAAATTCGGATTCTCGGAAGAATTTTACATAAGAAACATCTAAGCTTGTCGTTTGCAATTCACAAAGTATGACTTTAAATATAAAATTCAAATGGATGTGTCTCCGTAAAGTGTCGGTCGCGACAACATTTAAGGACAAAACGTGTTAACTTTGAAGTGCTGTAATCCCGGATTCACGTGGCGCAGAAACTTCTAAGTTGTAATTTGTTCTAAGAACCCTTCCAAAAATCAATGTACAAAATTTCATCACAATCGAAAACTATGGGTTACATTTCCGTTTTCTGGTTTGGCATGGAGTGACCAAAACAAAATCATGTTTAATTATACATATATTTCTTTCACCAGCGTTTGAATAGTAGAAAATCCACAATTTGTTGAAACTTTTAGCGGTGAATTTCTACCTTTACTTCATGTCATAGGAAAATTGTTTTTGTACTTTTATTGTTTATCAACATCACTAAACTAATTGTTGTTCTACTATGGAGTATTATGCATATATTTCTTTTATATATATATTTTGAAGATATATTGTTTAAATAAAGAAGGAATATCGAAACAAATTTGAAAATTTCTCACTAAACCTCTACTATACTCTTATATAACTGGTAGAATTTTATTACTGTCATTAATTGCCAACGTCGTTAAACTAATTATGTTTCATTAGCAAGCGGTAAAATATTTTTTTAAATTTTTCTTGTGGGTTTAGCAAACACTGTAATACAACCTGGCAACATAATACTTCTTCTGAAATTGTAGGAAGAAACTGTATGTCTTTGAGGTAATCCTACAAAAATTTCACCTCATTGCTCAATAATAACATAAATTATACATTTATTGATCTAACCTGCGGTTTATAATAATAGTCGCGAATGGGATATATCATGATTCTCGACCTTTCATTGACATCATATATCTCTGGAATGCAAAGGAATACAAATGAGATATTTTACATTTCTTCCTCACTAAACTCATAGTCCTTGAGGAAAAAAAATCATTCAAATCTGAGATGGTCGACCTGGAAGATTCTTGAAATTTAGACGAATTGTGCTGGGATCGCCTGACACTGTCGAAAACAAATATATATTTCAGGTAGCCACGAAAGCTTCAATCTGTTTATTCTCTTTCCTTCCTTGAATTTAAAATAGGTCGAAGTCAAAGTCACTAAAATAGCCAATACAAAATAAAGTTTCCAAAGTTTACTTGAAAAAAATGTTTTGTTGTAGAACATTTCTAGGCATTATTTGATGCCAAATGCGACGTACGTACTTTCAACCAAAATGAAGTTGTATCACAGCATCATTCACGGTATCGGTGAACGTTAACCAGAAATTACCATCTGTAATTGGTGACTTTGTCATTCCTAATTTAAACCTTTTATATGGTGGCACAATCTCTCTCTCTCTCTCTCTCTCTCTCTCTCTCT
>JAGDQP010005219.1:68774-79849 GCA_022664845.1 Lepisma saccharinum
AATCTCTCTCTCTCTCTCTCTCTCTCTCTCTCTCTCTCTCTGTATTTCTATCCCTCTCACACACATATATTCACACAAACCCTATCTCTCTCTCTATCTCTCTCTCACACACACAGACACCTACACAGACACACTTATTGGAAATTCATTGTTTCAACTGACAAAGTGGAAATATATTGAAAATTTTAAATTATAAATTACCGAGAAACTACTTACTACCATTATGTGTTGCCAAAGAATACACAAGTACAAGACGTACAAGAAAAGTCCAAATGAACTGAAATAGAATAAAGTTCGTCCAAAGGTGGTATGAAACACAGAAACAGTTTTTGTACACAATTGTATTACATGATGATGAAAATATATGATAGAGATACAATCAGCTTTGAAATAATTATATAGTTCTTGTTCTTTATTGCATTCTTTTTTTTATCTTTACGTAATTATTTGGAACGGAACTCAGAAACAAATTAATAGGATGTTATATTACCACACTTCGATCGAAATAATTAATAAGACCTCATGTTGGCCTTTGCGTGTTTCAATGAAAAAAAAATGTTATCGACGTAACGTAAACATTGAGGAGGTAGCCCTATTCAACAATATTTTGGGGAGGGGTCAGATGCGTCGGCAAGGCAAGGGGAAAAGGGGAGCACGTAGCCCCTTTTACTTCAGTCTTTATATATTTTGCTATTCTATTTTCATGTTTTGAGTATGTTTTATGCTTTTCGAAGCATGTATTTAAAATTGGGTACTTGGGAGACTGTCGTTAAAGGGCCTAGCAGGGTATGATGTAAAACGTCCCTTGGATGGAATCATGATCAAAAATACTGCTATATTCAGCATCAAAAATGATGATTCTCCACCAAATTCCAGCTCAAAATATGTGAACTTAACCTCAAAATATTTACAGTGCATTGTGTGTCTTATTTCCAATCCCAATGGTTAACCGATGACGTTTTTCTGTTAGTTTGCACCGTTGAGCAAGTCCTTGTTTTTATTATTTTTTTCTTGTTATTTCAGCGTTGATATTTGTTCTCAAGCAAATATGTTGTGGCCCAAATCCTATAGTGTTCTGCAACAAGTCACACCCAGCCACGGTGCGGAAAATTTCTTTTAGGCTGCAAAAGTCTGAAATACAACATATTAACATAGGTTTTCAAACTATATACATATAGAAATATATGAAAGTAACACTGTAATGTTGTATTGTCCCCCGATTTACGTCGCTTTGCGAAATTTCATCACTGTATGACTTTGGGAAAAGGGTTTAATTAATGCAGATAAATTTCAGGACACCACGACCCATTGAGAGCTAATGAAGCGCCTTAAAAGTGACCACAAATGCGGTATTTCATTTTTTTGTTATGTTCTACTGCTTTAAAAAATCTAAAAATATCATGGTTATAGAACCACTAAAAATACATCACATATATTTTTTCGAGCCAGCTATTGTCTTATTTTTTAAAAAATTCAATTAAAAAAGTGTCTAACCTCTCTGAAAATTTGCATTTTGAGCCAACTGATCTTAAAAATACACTCTTGAATTACAAAAACACGGTCACTGTAGGTTCAAATCCGACTGAGAATCGCAAAACTAACAAAATACATATTTTAATATATTTTGAGGTTAGGTTTTGATCTTATGAGCTCAAATTTGGTGGAGAGCCTTTATTTTTTATGTTGAATATCGTAGTATTTTTATAACGATTCTTTCCAAGGCACTTTATACTAACTTAACCTGCTAGGCCCTTTCCTTATTTATTGTCGTATTCATTATATTGTCTGTAATCACAAATATGCCTATTTGTATTTGCACTCACAAAAAAAAAAATGTAAAAATATCGTAAGTAAAACAAGAATGGCTTTATTGTACCATCATGTAATTTTTGTTTCTAGGAACGTGCTATCTTTTATGAAGTTACCTGCAGTTCTTCTGTGAAGAAAATAAGGAAATCTATCTCAATCTCTATCTACCTCTTTACGCATTCTCTCTTTCCCCCTCTCTCTCATACACACACACATACACAACACACACACTTATGTATAAATTGTTAAAAGCACGAATGAACCAATCAATATATAATTTGCTTTAAAGTAATAATTTAGGGGCATGTAACAGCCTTTACGGTGTTAGCCTCAGCGCTACAGAAAGCACGGGTGAAGGATGGAAAGTGACGCGAAGAGACAACGCACCCTTAGGTTTCGTTTCTAGCAAAGAGAAAAGATCGCCAAAAAGACGTTATCCGTCAAGGATGCGCGAGGAACCTTATACGAAGTGAGTTCCGTTCCTCACCCAGAGAAACCGTCACATTGCTGCGTAATTCCTCACAGGCGCAGAAAAAAAATGAATGAGCTGCAGGCTTCGGTCCAACTCTGAGAATCGGTCGTTCGGAGCCCACGACTAGAAACGAAATAGAACCACTCCACTACGAATTCTGAACTTCAGATAGAGACGGTCGTCCGCAGTGGGCTTCCACTATTTAGGGAAGAGGGTATATACCAAGTG
Organism: Lepisma saccharinum; assembly: GCA_022664845.1. Classification (NCBI taxonomy): domain Eukaryota; kingdom Metazoa; phylum Arthropoda; class Insecta; order Zygentoma; family Lepismatidae; genus Lepisma; species Lepisma saccharinum. Next base: position 71,284 of record JAGDQP010005219.1, read on the forward strand.
CCCGACGAGATGTTTCAACGATTAACACTGAACCACAAAAGAAACTTCAATTACGATATATTTTAAGAGCGGAACCTACACGGTAAAGTGGATTCCGAACCACAGAGGAGAAAGCTAATGTGGCTGTGCTGCTGAATGCTTACTTGAGAATGAATAATTGTGAAATGTGCACAAGAGACAAACAATAATTTGGGAGAAACCTTTGAATGGCCTTCCTGATGAGTGTAATGAAATGTGTTGGTGTTGGTAACGCTTGGAAAATGCTTTATTAATTTGATTTTTTAATTTAAGGCCTTTAGGCAACTATGACTCAGACCGCATGGGTGATGATGGGATGAATCTGTGGAATGAAGAAAGTGGGAGGAAACGGGAGAACACTGAGAAAAACCACGCACACGGTGTTTGTTAACCACAAAGCCCACATGGCGTAAGCAGGGATCGATCCGACGTCTGCTAGCACCAGAGCTGAGCACTATACCAACTGAGCCAGCGTGGCCCCCAAGGAAAATACTTTATTAGACGCGAATTGTTTTAAATTAAAGACAGCCTAAAACCGAAGTGCTGCCTATGTGGGACAGTACTGCAGTGATGAACCGGACAATTCCTTAAACAACTACCTAAGCCGACACTATAATTGTGTTACTGCGGTGCTGAACCATACCACTGGTAGGGAACTAGCCAAGATTGGCGCGTGTCATGCTACTGCTGCGATGAACCACTCGACAGAATATAAATGTTTTGAATTTAAGGAGATTGAGTTGTAGTCGCAAAGAAAAATAAATGAGACTCCACAAAGTGGTTGCTTGTTAGAAAGAGATCGTAATTTTCCTTTTGACGAATGCAAAATTTGAATAAGACGCAGAGTGAATTAGATTGTTACTGTCACGATCGGAGCAAGCTTTTTACTTTTAGGTATTTAATGATAAAGCAAATTGAATTTATTATTTGGAACTGAAAGAGTTTCCCTGAGTCCAGACAGACTTTAACGCGATCCGATAAGTACATTATTTAGGGCGAACCTTACTGGAAACGTAATTACAGTTGCCTTGTAAATATGAGTGTAGCATCGTTTGTCAGTAGACCACCGAGAAAAGAATACTTCGTATGACTGCAACTTTTCTCATGATAAACGAAAACAAATGGTTATGGGAGTTTGGCGTAAGCCTGTTTGGTGTTGCAATTGTCGTTAAACATTAGTTTAAGCAGACTAGGATATTTTATCACTAGACCTTGGATGAAAAAAGGAATGGTTCGGTACAGTTACCATTACTTTGTCACTAGACCAGGGAGAAAAGAATACTTGGTGTGAATAATGTGCTTCCACAAAGTGTAAAACACTCCAAACGAAATAGTTGTTACTACTGCGATAAACTTACAGCAGCTGCCTTTTATGATTGGTGCTAACTAAAATAATGCTCGTATTTAGCCCGTTTTGTGAAACACCGTACTGTGGACCTTACTGTTACACGAACTATTTTCATTTCCGAGTGGAAACTAACAGAGTTGAATGAGAATCTCAGTGTCTTAATGAACCGAGAGCACCGACGTTATGGAACAAGCTTTAAATTTGGGTATTTATCAAAATATTTGATTCAAACTGAAATAATATAAAATGCACGTTTTATTAGAACAGAAGACTGGTGTCTATCTACTGTTTGTAAGGGAGAAACGGTTGGTTGGATTTTTAGATGCGGGCCACGTACTTTCTTGTGAGAACATATGTTGAAACGAAGTGAAGAATTAAAGGTGGAAAGGACCAATGTATCAGAACGTCTTTTTTAAAACAAGGCGATGATGAAAGAGTTTGAAAAGGGTGGATTTTTAAATGAATCTGTTCCTTTTGGTCTTTAAACGTAGTGCAGTGGAGAGAGCACATTAACACAAATGAAATGATTTGGCATAAAGCATTCCTAGTAGGGAATAATTCCGTGAAGAGACAATATGTACGATGGAAAGTGAGAAATGTTGCTTCAAATGCAGAGTTTAACCAGAAAGTAGTGAAATGTTGCTAACGCTCTGAATATGAATCGTGATCAGGACTAATTTGACACAAACCTCCTCCTACTAACCATGTATTTGTTTTATTTAACACACAAGAGGCTCTCTGGAAAGTATATGAAAACAATATATACCGAGAAAAGTTGTATTTAAAGTGCATATAAGCAGCAAAAATAGTTTTTTTCTGAATAGTTAAACCCGATTTTGCCTGAAATGTTTAAAAGAAATAAGAACTAATTTCATGGATTTACACAAAAGACTGTTTGTATTTGTAATAAAGAGAAAAACGGTCATAATTGAAGTCTATACAATGGGTTGTTTTGGTGCTTGAGCTGTTTATAGGACAATCAATTAAAAACCAGTATTGTTTTACCTTGTCCGACTACCTTTAGGATAAATATATATTGCTAAAATGTTTGATCCCTTCTAGGAAGTATTAATGCTATACTGAAATTGGTTTAATGTAGCCACAGTCTGGTCTTATTTTATTTGCGCATTATATGCACTTGTCTTTCAGCGTTGGAATGAAGACACAAAGAAAAAAACTAAGTTGTAACCGAGTTATTTTTACTGCTTTTGAGGAAACGGCTTTTTTTACTGACTTGTTTTTCTATTGTTAGGATCCGATGTCATTTATACCAATAACACTGTATTTATTTGAAAGCATGCAGGATTTTCAAGAAAACAGTTTCTCTTATACCAAGTCCATTTATGAATGCCAAGATCATGTGTTGACAATTATCGGTCAGTAGTGTACCAGATATTATATAATGTTTGATGACTATAACCTGCACAATCAGTCATTACAGTCAACTAACGTCTCTGATGTTGTCATCTGAGATTTAATAGGATTTTAATGAATTTTATATCTCTGAATGACTGTCAGCTGGCTTTATAATAGAAAGAGTAACATTCAACTTTTAATGTGCATACGAAATAGGTCAAACTATAGTTTGAATTTAGAATATATTCACACAAAATGAAAGTTAGCATAAGGAACGAGAGTATTGTATATCATTTGAAAATGAATCGAACACTCTTCCTCGCGCCACTTGAGAGATCATTGTAATACAAAGCATACAGATAGCTATGAAGTACTTTTGATGACTGTATTTGTATAATAATAATATAGAAAGAACTATGATAAATAAGGATAATATCAGAAAGGTCAGACTCAAAGTATATAATAAAGTCAACATACCACTCCCTTGACTATATATGTACATCTTGTATTACACCTGTGTCATATTTTGTTGGATAACAATCAGCCTATATGACTTATACAATAGATTTTATTTTAAAGATTGTATAAGTTAAAGAGCACACACAGCACTGGGTAATGAAATGTTTCAGGAAAAAGATCATTATTTTTTAAGACTAGGAATACTACTATTATTACAAAAATTACAGAAACATACTTGACATTAGTTATAACAAACACATTCTTCGGGAATAACAGAGAAGAGCTTCACATGTTTGGTTGCTAGCTGCAAGAACGCCTCTAAGCAACGGAAGATATTTTACCTAAAAGGAAGGATTTTAGTTTCTACGTTTACTCGATGTTTATGTAAGGTAATTTCGAAAATACTTGAAAGGATTGCGAAAGTTGTATTCAGTCATTTGATTTTATGTAATAAGCTTACATATTAATATTGGTAGCAGTATATTTAACTTAAAGATTAAAGAGAAGTATCACTGCATACGTTTTAATAATGTTTTACATAACTTGTAACAAACATGATTGTGCAACTTACTGATTCAAAGTGTGTACTTTTAAAAATCACTGACCGGAAAAAATAAATCATCCTCATTTTTCTTAGAAGTACAAAACTTATTGATTTTCACATTTTATGATTTTAGGTGCAAGTAAGTGTCACGAAAAAATATATTTTAGTTGGTATTGTGATCATATATTTTCAAAGATAAAACTTTCAGACCAAATCTGCATATCTACGGAAGAGTTGGAAAGAATTCAAGATTGTCTCATATGGACTACAAATGCTCTTTTTACATTCAAGAATTTCTTTACATATTAAATAAAACTTACAGGAAGCAACAGTTCCCCTCCGAAACATGTTTTACTCCTGCAGAAACATCTCTCTACTTTTACCCTATTGTGTAATCTTAACCCCTCCTTATTCAATCAGAATAACATGTAAACAATGTTAGTTGCTTAGAAGCAAGGCGTAGTTTTTTTACATTATTATCATTTTTGCCAGCACAAGTTAATTAGAGTTATTCATAAAAATGTAGCATTTAATGTAATGTTTATGACCTGCTTTAAATATACTGAAACTACTGATTCAGATTGAATGGATGAAATCCAGACCAATTAGCGAGAACCTTATATCTATACAATAACAGAGCTCATAATATATGGAGAAAGCCAACTCATAAAATCAGAGAAATGTGCATGCATTCATTATAGCACAGCAGCCATACAAGTGGTAGATTTTTAAAGTTTTGTATTCAACTGGAATGTAAATTTAATTTGAACACCTTTAGGCAACTTTGACTCAGGTCCAGGTTGTTTTAAGAAAATTACATTGATTAAGATATCCGAGAGTGATATGGATCGAACTTTTTAAAACGACACAGTATAAACATGATACAGGCATTTTTTACTTTGAAACAGTTTTTGATATATATTTCCTAATTGGGTAGTAGTGTTAAAACCGAATGTTTTGAGAAACCTGTAATTCGCGGTCTAGTTACAAGATGTTTTATTTAGTCTGTTTCTGTTATAGCATGTTTGGGATTTAATTGGTGGAGGAGTTGGTTTACTATTTTTGTAATGGTCAAAAATATACACACAACACCTCTTGTAATTAGGACGCCATTAATTAAAAACAAACAATGAAAAAAATCCAGAATCCCCTCTGCAATGGGCAAGGATTAGACGAATAAAGTACTCAAACAGGTAAATGTTTTAGTTGAACTTTATGACTGGACTGTATTTATGAAAACGCAAAACGTTATTTTCTTAAATTCCAAGTTTTGGTGAGCCCTTAATACTAATGTAGTTTGGTTTTGCAGAGGGAGCTTGAAGAATGATTACATAGACGTAATGGAAGAACCTCTCTTCGTAAAATTGTAGTATATTTTCTGTACTTGACTAAGCTGGTAATATGGTAAAATTTTATGTGCGCTCTGACTACTTTATATAAATGAAGCGCACCCAGCTTTTGTGAGGAAATGATATTTCCGTTTGACATTAAAGAACATTGCAGGTGTGAACAAATGGACAATGATGACTGCATTGTCGACATATTAAAGAAAATAAGTTCACTCCTTGTGCTCCACGAGCTTTTCCACCAAATCCATTGTTATACTAGAATACCATTACCAGAATTCGAATTGTCTTTCGAAAATGATACCTCACCACTTAGAAGACGTGCGTAGTATATTACAAACAAAGATGGAAACTTTTGGATGTAAAGTGAGTATTTCTTAAACGGAAGTGTAAGTAAATCTATTATATCAATTGTTAATGCAATTACCACAGTGCTTGACATAGATTTGCTTCCCAGATTTTGTCATGAACAGTTTTTATATGGAATGCAATGAGAAACATTCCTTGAACTTGAAATTACGTTTATAAAAGAAACATATGTATAGCTACGAACTATTTGTTTTTCGTTCATGCAATGAAAGCAATTTACAGTTATTTTTCGAATTGGTTTGAATGAAAGTTAAGTGTTGTATATTGTGTCTTTTCGTTACATAAATTAAATAGTAAGAAGAACTATTCAGATTGTTTATGTTTCACAGTTCATAGTGTCTAATATTGAAGGCAAATTTGTTTTTATATATTTTGGTATAGAATATCATATCTTTACTCACCATTTGAAATAGCTAGTTGATTGATATATACTTTAGATTAAGAACGGTACACTGTTGTTCTACTTCAATGTTTTAAAATTATGAATGTGAAACAGACTTAACCTTTAAGGAATTATTTAATATCTTGTTACACTTTTCGGAAAATAATAATGTCAGTTATGCTAATATTTTAAGAGCAGATATGTTGAAGCAAAAGAATATACCCATTTCAGTTAATATGCATCAATGTTTAGACAAAGTAGTATCTGGAAAATATTTTGAATTTGATACACTCAATTTAACTCACATGAATTTAATATGTCTAATTTTGTGATTCGTTTGTATCAAACTGGTAAAAATTATTCTACTCAAAAACATGATTCAAGTAAATTTGATCATTGTAAGGTTCAAAACATAAATTTTAGAATTGAACTAAATAAAATATTTCCACTTGAGTCATTGAATTTAGATCTAGCTAATAATAAGTATTTTAAGATGAATGAGATGTATGAAAATTTAATAAAGATATGTGTGTGGTACTACTGAAACGTATAATGATCCACTAGATGTTTTAACTAATAAACCAATACATGTATTTAATACTAGTAAACCTAAGGAAGTAGTTACACCGGATAAGTCCAATTTGAAGCTAATTGTTAATTTTGAAGAAAATGTGCCTAATAATACATTATATTATGCAATTATGATTGGAAAGAGAAATCATAAAATTCTGATATATTTTTATTATTATACATCATTTTATCAATATCTTTATCAGCTGCAACAGGATTTGTTAATATATTTATTCCAGTAACTATATATTAAATCATTAGTACTAGTTTTACAACACTTTTATTTGTTATTACTGGCTTAAGTACTGAATTTAATTTAAATATAAAGATGAGACATTATAAACATTTAATTCAGACAATAGTTTTAAAAATGAGTAGTAAGTGTTGCAAATGATTAATGGTGACTTTCATATTAAGAACATTCTTGAAAAAGTTAGAGTTGAAATGAGAAACATAAAATTAATTATAAATGGATCCTGAAACCAAAGTTACCTTAGAAGTAAATTTTAATATTACTATTCGAGTTTTACAAGAAAACGTGGAGCTTGTTTTAGAAGTAGGTTTCTTAATTTTAAGTTATGATAAATTGAATAAATTTCTTTGCCACCTTTTATTCAATTGAGAAAGAATTTGAACAACCAAACCAAATGTTTATACTCGCACATAATTTAGATTAATTTGTGTGCATAAGTATTGCTTTCAAAAGAACAAATGGAATTGCATTAATATTAAATGAAAATAATTGTAGAGAGTTTCTTAGACATATATTTTCTATTCAGTTGGAAGTTTCAAGAAAATTCCATTATGCATATTCACACATTTAAAACTTTGTTAAAACACATTTCCTTAGGGTGAGCGTAAACCTCCGTATACCTGTAACAGTACTTGTTGTTAACAGTACTTGTTGTTAACAGTACTTTAAATAATGTGCTTATTTTTTGTTCGTGGGCTCATTCTACACTTTCGAGTAGCCACCCTTTCTGTATCAATAAAGATTAATGATAAGCTTCATAAGATTTTAAATTTAATCTTTATAAAATTCTATAATTGTCTTCCACTTGCTATGTATTAGAATTTCCTAGCCATAACTAAGGTGAAACAGGGCGATAAAAAAACAAAACCAATTGACTCCTTCCAATTGGCTTCTCTTCTACTCTAAATTTTTCACCAGTGTTAACGTGAGCAATTGCCCGGTTCCAACTCCTGGATAATAAACACAGAGGAAATGTGGTGTCTGTTTATATTTTTGTTTTGCAGATATGCAGCAAGCAATATGAAGAATTAGTTCATTGTAAACGTATTGTTCTGTTAAATTCTATCAATTTTACTGTTATTACCTTTTAGCTCATAAATAATTCTTTACTGTTTTTCATTTTCTAAATTCTTTGCCACCAAGTAGATACCACACATGGGTTTTGGCTCAGTAGAATTTTTTTACACTGACATTTTTAAGTAATTTTGTTAAATTTTACCAACTTTTTATGCATTGTTTATTATTTTTATCATTTTTTGTTTACTTTGCGGGTATATTTTTATTATTTTTGTTTCCCTTGTGGAGGTAGTAGGTGAATGGTTAAAACTATAAAAAAAAAGGTATAAAAAGTTGGTAAAATTGAATAAAGAGCTAGAAATGTAAGTGAACAAAAAAAACTGAGCCAAAACTCGTGTGTTCTATCTACTTGATTCAACTGTTATTTTCACTTACGGTATATCTTTCGTTTGATGATATTCTTTCTAATTTAATGGAATAAAATTTGTAATTAAAAGCTAATATAGTGATATAAACTATTATTTTGTATCCTCTTCTGCATGTTGAAAACACGTTGAATTTCAATTTATATTTAGGACGTTAATGTGACCTCTTCTATATTGAATATTCTATTCCATCATCTTTCCAAGTTGATTGCATAAAAATTGTGCTTAGAAGCGAATCAAGTAAAATTAAAATAAAGTAATAAAGTAAGTTAATTAAAATTAGCTTCATTCGGGATAACAAAAAAAGGACATAATGCGTATTAATAGCGAGTACAAAAAGAGAAAATTTGTAACAAATAAATTATATATAACTGTTGTGACCTGAGTGTGTGCATTAGGGGGGGTCGAAAAAATAAAAATTTTGAGGACCCTTTTGCGGTAGTGCGGAAAAGTTGTACCTATATCTAAGTATTTCCTCC
>JAGDQP010005220.1:0-47868 GCA_022664845.1 Lepisma saccharinum
TTACCCCATCTTATGCATTTCTTGTTTAGGTTTAGCAAAAGTAAAAGTTCTTACGTTAAACATGTACAAAAAAATTTATATTTAAATTAGAAAAGCAATATATCTTATTCGCGCCCTTGTACATAACAGACAAGTTCCAGCCACTTAAGTCATGTAGGCATCTTTGGCTCAGACCGTGCAACATAAATAATACTTCAAAACTGTTAGAAGCAGAGTACAAGAAATAATGTTTTAAGTACTTCATTGATCATCAATTGTCGTCAGAGGACAGTAAAAGTATAAAGTACATTACTATGTCATAAGGTATGTTAATAATTTCCGTTTTCCTCACTTTGGCGCCGAACTGAACCGGCGCCGAAACGGTAGCGCCAAAACGTAGCCTGCGCCAAAATGGTGGCGCCGAAACGGCGGCGCCGAATCGGAGGCGCCGAAACGTAGCGGACCCCTTAAGAACTACGTGCAAACGTTCTCTTCACTGCATCATTTAAAGGTGTGAAACATATGGAACACAAGGTTTTAATCTTTTTCTCAATAAATCAAAAGGAAGTACAGGCCCAGATGATATTCCGCAATATATAGTAAAGGGCTGCGAAGAGCCCCTATTGGCACCACTTTATACCATTTTCAACCTAATAATCACTTGTAATGTGTTTCCGGATAAATGGAAAACAACAAAAATTTGTCCCATACCTAAAGGCAATAGCAAATCTGAAATAAAAAATTATAGGCCAATTGCCATATTATGCACATTTGCCAAAGTATTTGAATCAATATTGTACAAAAAAATAAGTATTCATGTCAGACCATCAATATCAGAATTTCAACATGGTTTCCTCAGTTGCAGGTCAACTGTAACGAATCTTTGCCTCATTACTGACTACATAACTTCAACCTTAGATCAGGGCCAGCAAGTGGATGTAATATACACTGACTTTGCTAAGGCATTTGACACAGTAAATCACTGCATTCTTACGGAAAAACTTAGGCAATTTTATTTTTCCCCAGGTCTGGTTAAGTTATTTGAGTCTTATTTTAGTGATCGTAAACAATATGTTGTTTACAAAGGTGGAATATCCAAAGAATATCCTGTATCTTCCGGAGTGCCTCAAGGGTCGAACCTAGGACCCCTGTTATTTTTATTGTTCATTAATGATCTCCCTGCATGTATCAAAACACCTAACAAACTTTTATTTGCTGACGACTTAAAAATTTACTCTACTATCAATTCAATGAACGATTGTGAAAATCTACAGCTTGACATAAACGAAATAGTTAAATGGTGTAGCAATAACTCACTTGAAATTAATGTTCGCAAATGTAATGTAATGTCATTTACGAGACGTGAGACAGCCGTGCATTTCAAATATAAAATTAATAACACGCCTCTACCATACCCCAAAACAATAAAGGATCTAGGTATAATATTTGATTCCAAATTGCTTTTTGACGTTCATGTAGACAAAGTTGTTAACGAAGCGTATAGAAATCTGGGATTAATAATAAGAATGGGAAAGGATTTCAGGAAGACAGAAACTCTCATACGTCTATTTCAAACATATGTAAGATCAAAAATTGAATACGCTACCATTATCTGGAATCCAAGTACTGCACATACCTCAGACAAACTGGAAAAAATCCAAGCAAAATTCCTAAGATTCCTGGTATACAAAGAAACAGGCGTTTATCCGAGAACTGATAGCAAAAAAATATTAAATACAAACTTTAACATGATGAGTCTTGGGAACAGACGTACTCTTCATGAAATGATTTTTCTTTACAAAGTGTTTACAAATAGAATAGATTGTATAAATCTGCTCTCAAACTTTCAGATACATGTCCCATCAACCAAAACCAGAACAAAAAACTCAGGATTTTTTTATTATAAAAAACCGCGAACAAATATTATGCAAAAGTCACCAACTTGGAGAATGAGCGCAACCTATAACGACATAAGTAAAAGAGTCGAGGAAATTGATTTTCATAACATGAATCTCAAACAAATTCATAACATTGTTAAAAAAATACTGTATGTTGATTGTACTCCTAGCGGTGACAATAATCTAAAATATGGAACATTGTAATTAGGTTATCCTGTTGTGTTCTAAATAAATAAATAAATATTACATTAGCTTCCCAAGCTTACACCAGCTATTGAGTCGTATGTATTACACATTCCCTTGAAAATAATTCACACAGGCACTTCTAGAAACATAACGATTTCCAATAATCCAAAAGTGTTATGAAAAGGCATGTGTCATTACTATTTCGTTAAATACGTACTCGAGTTGTTCACAATATGTAAATATGGCGGCATGGGGAGGAATACTGAATTTCAGTTCGTGTTATGAATGACACGTATTTTGCTACAGAAATGCAACGGACTCAATGTCGAGTTTCCTTAGCGTACTGAAGGGCATATAACAAAGAAATATCGGTAAGGCGCACGTCGTTATTGATATCAGAAATAAAACTGGAGAAATTGATGGAACTTCAGGTAGTACAAGAATGGATTACTACAGTTTAGCTACTTGAGCCCCTATAGTCTTTTTTTTAATGTTCCTATAGCCAGGAAATCTACTAAAAAGTATGGGATATAACAAAAGAAGTGACGTAATGGGGAAGTTAAGATGTCTTCATCTTTTCGATGTGCTCACAAAGAACACAAAACCCATGTTTTAGACGCGAAAGTAGTTAGTCCATGTTTCTGTAGAACCCAATAGAATTTAATATTACGGGATTTTCATTATAGAGAATAGAAAATCACCACAAACAATGAAAATTACGTCATTCTAATTTTACTGTAATCTATAAAACACAAGGAGTAACTAAGCACTGTTGTTCTTTTAAGCATGGTTTCCGTACCTGTGTGGAACTAAACAAATTCCCTGGCAGAAAAATTGGATTACTTTTTTAGGGGTTGAATGGCTTAGTTGAGTGACCCGCCTTGTTATATACACGGGAGTTATGTGGAATAACGTGATTTCCATTGGTTTTTTGCAGCAAAGTCATGGGTTCATTTTGAATGGAAGGACACACAGATCCCATCTCTGTTATGTACTTTCACACATCGGCCTCTGATTTAGGCCAGAAACTTGCGTTCTATGGAAACAAGGACTAACTACTTTCGCCCCTTATATATGGGTTCTGTGCCCTCTATGAGCATATCTTAACTTCCCCTAGGTAATGTTTTTATTTCTCATGCCTTTCAGTAGGTTTCCTTTCTATAGGAAGATAAAACGTCGCATTTTGTGTCGTTTCCAGTGCTCTATCGCACAAGTAGCTAAACTGCAGTATTACTGAACAACAATATTGTGGATAGGAATTGCAGTGGCGAATCACACTTTGTTGTAGATGTCTGATTTTGGAATTATGAAAATGCCGATATTTCAATTGTAATATGTTGGATATTATTGTATGCGACACTATACCGAATCCACACGCAATTACTTCCTGACTTGGGATAAAAAAATGCCTACTTCCCAACTTTTTCTTTGCGTTTGAACTGAATCTTTTTCTTATTTGTTTTTCATTTCAACATTCCAATGGATTTAACACTTTTCTTGCAAAACCCCCGACATTTTTTTGTAAAACCATGAATATTATTATTTTGGTGTGTTTTACACTGTCCCTCTACAAATACATATCAAATTCTCTCTCTCAAGTCAAGGTAGACCTTCTCTTTCACAAAACGCAATTTTCGTTTCCTACAAGAACAACTTTCACTTCTCAAGAGAAAGAAAATTGCACCATGAAATAGTTCATTTCAAACACTGTCTCAAGAAATGACTATGAAACTGTACAAATCAAAACTTAACGAAATGCTTCTTGAAGAAAATCAACTTGGAATTCTGGTACCCTTCGCAAACTTGAGAAAGGTTTGTGAATCAGCAGCAACCTGAAACCATATCTTCATGTAACGAATTTTCTACAAAACGCGACTCTGAATTCGGCCCTTAATAAACTCTCCAAGTTTCATAACAATCGCATTATTCTTTCTAGAGAAATAAATATAGTTGTATGTATTCTATGCGTACTGTTTATTGCACCACATTGCTTTCAGATCTCTTGAATTTGAAAAAAACAAACGGTTTGCTATATTACCACAAAAAGACATGAACATGACTGCTTACAATATTCAACAATACACTTGTATCACTCTCTGTAGAATTAGAAACGTAAACCTTAAAAAATAATGTATAAAAATGGAAAGTACTTCTAACGTATCTTTGTTAATACGCACGGCGTATATATATATCCCAATACATATACATACAATCATCCAATTTCTTTCCGCTTTCTTCATTAAATCGTTATCAAATATTCCTATCAAATGTAATAGAGTGCAATAGAAAGAATGAATGAAATACAGACTCATTGTTGAAAACAATGAACAAATGCAGTCTCAATTTACACCTCTCCTTTGCCTACGACCCTTTCTTTCATTCTTGTGTTTTTGACAGGTGATGAGGAAGTTTTGTACATTTCTATATTGAAGTGTGGTTTATCCACTTTCTAAGCTGTCTTTCCTGCCAAAAGTGATTTCGTGTTTAATCTTAACGGCATTATACCCAGACAAGACCAGAAGTGTGGTTTGCGATCAGTACAATGGCAACAAGAGGACGGCGCTCGTGAGTTAACTCACTAAATAGTTTTTGTTATGTGTGTGGCCAGTTTGTAGTTAAGGGATAGTGTAGATCCATTATACCATCGGTGAAACTAGCATATAGTAAATATTTCGGTTGTCATGTGACCCCAAAACTTGCGCATCCCACGTCATTTGCGTGTCGTTCTACGTCACTTTAATTGAATGGGCCAAAGGAAAACGGAGATTCATGAAAACTGTTGAACCAATGGTGTGGAGAGAACTCACAACCATGGATAATTGTTATTTTTGTCTCACAGTAGTTAAGATACATTCTAAAAGAAGCAAACGCAGAATAAGTTACCCCAACGTTAAATCCGCAATTAGACCTGTTCCGCACGGGGATGAGCTTCCATTTTCCGAGCCACTAACCAACTGGGAATAGATATGCCCAGAAGAGTCTGATGACGAACCATCGAGATCAACATCTACATTCACGGATCCAACGTTCACCCCTGACAGCGTTCGCAAGCCACATCTTATCCGGCAATGTGAATATAATGAAATAGTGCGCGATTTACACCTGACAAAACAAGAGGCGAAAGTTCTGGGATCATGGCTTCAGCAGTGGAACTTACTTGCTGTTGAAACTAAAATGTCAGTGTACAGGAAAAGGCATTTTCAATTTTGGAGTTATTTCTCAATGCAAGTAAATGTGTGCGTATGTACGGATATTAATGGTTTGATGGAAGAGCTTGGAATTCTTTACGTTCCAAAAGAGTGGAGGTTATTTATCGACGCTGCAAAGGTCAGCCTTAAAGCTGTCCTTTTACATAATGGAAATCAAAAACCTTCTATACCACTTGCGCACTCAATGACGATTAAGGAATCCTAGGACACCATGTCAACTTTGCTTAATCTCATAAATTACAAGGACCATTGTTGGCAAATATGTTGTGATTTAAAGGTAGTTGGTATTTTATTAGGATTGCAGAGCGGTTACACGAAGTACCAATGCTTTTTATGTTTATGGGATAGCCGAGCTGATGACAAGCATTATGAAGTGAAGGACTGGGCACCTAGAGTGAATTACGTACCTGGAGAATGCAACGTCAGATATGCTCCTTTGGTAGGTCCTGATAACATAATACTGCCACCACTTCATATAAAGTTAGGTCTTATGAAGAACTTTGTCAAAGCCATGGACGCAACTGGTGAATGTTTCAAGTATTTGCGAGATAAGTTTCCTAACCTGAGTGATGCTAAGATTTCAGCGGGAGTGTTTGTTGGTCCCCAGATTAGGGAACTAATGCTTGATGATAACTTTGACAGCAAGTCAAACAGTGCCGAGCTAGCTGCCTGGACAACATTTAAGTGTGTTGTGCGCAACTTTTTGGGCAATAACAAAGCGGAGAATTACAGTGAAATCGTACTTCACTGTACAGTGAAATTCATGACATTATTGTATTATGGTTTGTTGTAAATTGTCATACATGTAAATTGTATTATATTCTATTTTATGTCTTTGTTTGTAGTAATAGAGCAAGTAGGTTTTTTTTTTCAAATTCAAGAGATTTGAAAGCAATATTATGTGGTGTAATAAACAGTACACGCAGTATACATACCAATATATTTATTTCTCTAGAAAGAATAATGCGTTTGTTATGAAACTTGGAGGGTTTATTAAGTATCAATCAAGGTTTACTTTGGTATAATTTTTGTGTTGATACGTAAGGAGACAAGAGCTAGGTGTATAAAATATGTGGAAGAAGGAAATTTTTGAGGGAATTTCCCCAAAATCGCGCTGCCGCGGGAAAACTGTACGTGATGGAGAAAAACTGAATGCATATTCGAATTCAGCGCAAAAAAGTTCCTTTAAGATCAGGTGTTTTATCTCATGTTACAGACAAAACGTTTAAATTTGTTGACAGTGTTATTTTAAATAAAGAATAAAATATTTGAATACTGCCTAGTACTCCAACTCAGTACATATTGTAATATATTTTCTCTATGGCATTTTAATAAATTATAATCGAAAGTTGGTGTGGATTACCCACGAAAATAAAGTGTCTATTCTTCCCAATATTGACACTAACTCTGTATTATTGAAGCAAACTTAGTCTGTGTCATTCGCATCAATAACCTATGGAAGCTTTAGTGACAACTGGTTCAACGGTTAAGTTATAAACCCTTATTCTTAAAATTGATCTAATATTCATCAGCTTCGGGTTCTGTGCTAGTAGTTTGACTCTTATGAAGTGTACAAAAGGGACGAGTGTAAGTCGCTCGCACT
Source organism: Lepisma saccharinum (assembly GCA_022664845.1). Lineage (NCBI taxonomy): Eukaryota > Metazoa > Arthropoda > Insecta > Zygentoma > Lepismatidae > Lepisma > Lepisma saccharinum. Next base: position 6,876 of record JAGDQP010005220.1, read on the forward strand.
GCTATTACTGATATAGTTATTATTATCAACTAGATATACTGAATAAACTAACATAGTGTAAGTACATATTTATTGGGAATAGTAAACATCACAAAGCATATTTTCTTCCCTAATGCCATTCTAGTCATTCAAACAAAGTCGCCACAAGTATTTTGCATCACTAGGAAATTTTAGACTGGAAGTTGCATAATTGTGTCACGTACGAGAATGATATTCGGACACCGAAGATTGATATGAATTCACCAAGTAGGACAGTGAGTGCCGTACAAATTGTTCACTCTTTCTCCGCTCAACTTTTGCGCTCGACAATTTTTTGTACTATATTACTGGTCCATTTGTTTTGCATATAATCGATTACTTGTCATTTCTTTGCATCGAATAATTGACCCTAAATGAAATTGTTACATTAAAAAAAGATGCAATTAGAGAACAAACCCCGCGTGAAATTTACCAGTGCTAGCAACATGGTTTTGCTTAAAACTTCGAAATTTCGCTTGCAATTCATTTCTGCTGCTGTTACATATGAAGTAAGATCCTATCGGAGCATTATTCAAAGCAGGAATGCGATTAATTAATGAAACGAAGGAAAATAGACAACTCCTTTAAAAATGCTCTCTACACTAAAACTCTCTTACGCCTTTCGTCTTGTGAAATTTAACACAAATTTAGCTTGTTTTCCCACAGTGTGCGCATGTAAGCGTATTTCACGATGATACTGACAAGTATAATTGTGTTAATATAAATACATTTAAACACTAAAATTCAATCGTAGTTTAACACCGTTATTAGATATGTGACTCCTATTTGCCCTTTCACTAGAATTTTTTTATTTTTTGAACGCGTGCTCACCCGGATATTCGTACTACCAGTGCACTCAGGAAACTCGAGTGTATTCGCTTTACGTGTCCACAAGTTGTTAATTAGACCTCCTCTTAAAGTTTGATATATCCAAATTCTACGCACTCGGCGATCGACGAACATATGGAAATTGAAAAAAAAAGCTGACTATTACTATGCATTCCACGGCGAATTCGAGAGAATTAAAATACCTCGTTTTCAGGTGAGCCACCATGACATAGAATTCAATACACCCAACCACAGGCTAGAATGCATTAACATCATACCCACACCATAACCGAGGCTGCACGAACACAAACAATTTCCAATAATAGTGATCATTATCGTTCCAAGTGCATTGATAACATTACAAAATATGCCCACGGAGTATAAATCAGGGATTTATATTGTAATAGCGTAGTCATTTTCATCGATATTATAACAAAAATTATGAATCCAAAACCCTCAAAGCTAAGTTAACAAGAAAATCGCATCAAAGGTTTATTCGTCGTTATTTTATTCAATTTTTGTAAGCACCGCATTGACCCCCGTAGCTAGAATAGCAGCAGTAGTAACCAAAGATCATATTTGGTGTAGTTGATGGTGAAAAGTTTTTACGGAATATTCCTTGCCTTTGTCTTAAGATAAGCTAAACCATTTAGCTAAACCAAGTATACGTCATACAGATGTGAGTAATGCTTCTTGTCTTTAAAAGCTCCAAGCACTTTCGAAATATCAAGATCTTAATATTTATGTGTTGATAATGAATACCAGATCAATAGCACAACGCTATCTTCAAACATTTTTACCTGATACAAACAGTTAGTACAGGGTATCCCGCTTAGGACTAAAACAAATGAAAGTGGCGTAACATTTTACTACCAAGATGTATTATCCAAACTTGATACACACAAAAAACTCAGATAGATTTTTTTACAAATGAAGGTACCTAACGAACTTCTACGTGTTGCACCATTAGTTGCGCGTCAAATATGAAAACAGTATTCCACCTAAATCCAAACGTTCGCAAGAATCTGTGGAGTGACGTTGTTTATTGCAACCAATCATATCATCCAGACCTTGAACCGGAGTAGAATATACCTAGTCCTTAACAAATCCCCGTAAGAAAAAGTCGCATACACTAAGATCTGGTGATCGTGGGGGCCATGATATGAACTTCGAACCTATTCCAATCCATTTTCCATTGAAACGATCATCGAGAAGTCTCTGACGACATCAGAAAAGTGGTATGGAACTCCGTCTTTTTGGAGGATTGTTAGGGCAAGTCATAATGCTGCAACATGTCTAAACAATTGTTCGAATTCTCTCTTGCCTCAGGAAAAAAGGATAATTTGGTAATTCAAGACACCACACCACTTATTCAATTTCGGAGAATCGCGTTCTCTTTCGCGCACTTCCTGAGGATTCTTTGATCCCAAAATCCCATAGATATGTTTGTTAACATGTCCACTTACACATAAAGTCGCCTCGTCTGAAAAACTGTTCAGGAATTCATCGTCTTCATCAATTTTTCAAGGTTCTCTTCAGCGAATGGTACCCTCAGCGCCTTGTCAGTCGGCTTTTATACGCTGATGAAGTTGGATCTTGTAAACATGCAGTCGCAATCGTTGCTGAAGTACTCTATGGAAAGTGGAATTTGTAATTTGTAGCTGTATGGATTTCCGATAGGTTCTGTTAAATGCAACATGAATTCACTCCACCCTTTCTTTCACAGACTTTTATTTTGGCATGTTTACCAGGTATTGGTAACAACGTTCTCGTTTCTCGTAACTGCTGGTCCCGTTTCTCAATGGATATGTAAGTTTCTACTTCTTTTGCACCGACACTATGATGTTCACGAAAGCCTCTCTGCACGAGTTTCACAAACTTCAATTCCTCCAGCGATAACACACAAAACCTTGTCTTCAGACGTCCACATGATGACTGGCTAATGACAGACAAGCAATAAAAGTGTAACGGCGTTGTGGCTATTGCGAAAGCGCAACTAGCACTTAATGCATTGTTAATAAAACTTTCGGAGTTACTTTCCACAGTGGTATAAACGTACCGCCATGCTAATAATTTGTTTAATTGTTACATTTTTTTATTATAATCCTAACCACGACACGCGCTATGTTCGTCGGTCAAGAGAAAAGATTTCTTGTTGCAACCCAATGACTAGATGAAACTCACAAGAACGATATAATCTTCGCAAAAATGAAAAAAAAACAGTAACTGACGCCGGGTTTTTCTGGAGCGGGTGATTGCTCTAGAAGGTGCCAGGCCATCTGTCAACATCTCAGCATCCCCGTCATCAAGATGGATCCCAAGAGTAGATTTCGACAATTGTTGAAAGTACGCCTCTAAACCCTCTCTTTTAGTCCATCAAATATAATTTCTCATGTTTCTCCCTAGATTTACGCCGGAGGAAATCGCTTTCCATGCACTCAAATGCGTCGCGAAAAGCTTGAACAAACGCCAGAGCTCCAACTTTCAAACCTATCTCAAGCCTCGCGAACAATTGGACATCAATGAAAAGGGCGTTGTGTTTCCTACATTGCAGATCTGATTTCAATCGAAATATATTCTGCGAACATCGAGTACGATAAGTATACTTATTCAGTCAATCTCAGCGAACGTCTTCCTCCATGTCAGGACAATTTATAAGTTCGCTCCTGATTTTGGAGTTAATCATTTTTTAATTCCCCACAATCCGAAAGTTTGCTTGTTGCTTACAACAAATGCTGGAGATCGATTATCAGACAGCGTCCCGAATAAGACAATACATTAAAGCTCATCTAATAATTCGCAGACTTCACGCTTAAATTACTAAACTAACGGGTATGATATTCTTTAGCCTGTCCTTGGTCTTTAACATCAACACTGATTGTGAAATTGTTCAAGTAGTTTATTTGATTATTTCTAACAGGAGTGCAGATATGAACGAACTCAAGAACGCAATTGCATGCAATTCAGGTTATTTGCTCAGAATCAGGTTGATTATTATTTACTTTTTGTTAAACATCTTTCTTAAAAAGTTTATCATTAGAATATTCTCACCTCTACATATTCAACTTTACATATTGTGACGACAAAATATAATAGGAATTCCCAGCAGATTTTTACGAACATTACAACAGTTGATTCGAAGTGAAATAGAAATTTGTTACAAGTGAACTCGAGTTTTGCGTATATATGTCTTTTCAATTTAGAAGCAGTTAATTTCTTTCTTTACAAGTAGTGTCATTTTTAAAATTATTGTAGTGAATATTTATTGTATTAGGATAGAAAATGCATTCCATATTTTCAATATTTTTCGGCAATTCTTTTTTCTTAGGATACGTGTTCTTGGAAAGAAGAATGTCCATCGACTATAAAAAAGGTTGATAATGAAATGCTGAGATATGTTACTTGCGATACAGAAGAGAGTGTTTTAAATGATCCATTACGTATTGTTGTTACCTGTAAATCAGAAAATAGCTCACAAGATTCAAACATCAGTTCTTATAAGCTCTTCCATCATAGTGTGGAAATAAAAGAAAATAATACGGAAGATGGAGAAGGACACGTATTTCTGGAAGGTAAGTTTACTGTGGAAGATACTTTTAACAACCTACAAAATATCCATTCAACGGAGGATGAATACCCGACAGACGAATTGAATTATTCTACTTCAGAAAAAAGAAAAGAAAAGAAAAAACAGAATTCAATCGATAACACGTACCATTGTCAAGAATGCAAAAGTAAATTTCAATTTAAAAGTAAATTGATCACACACATGAGAATGCACACAGGGATTAGACCATATGAATGTAAAGAATGTAGAAAAACATTTTCACAGAAAGGTCATATAAAGTCACACATGACTACTCATTCAGGGAAGAAAGCTTTTGAATGTCAAGAATGTAAAAGAAAATTTTCACATGGCAGTGACCTGAAAAGACATATGAGAATTCATACAGGCGAGAAACCTTATCGGTGTTGGGAATGTGAACAGAAATTTTCGCTCAGTAGCAGTTTGAAACAACACATTTCTACTCATACAGGGGAGATGACTGTCGAGTGTCAGGAGTGCAAAAGAAAATTTTCACATAAAAAGACTTTAAAAACACACATGGTTATTCATACAGGGGTTAAGAATTATAAATGTCAAGAATGTAGCAAAACATTTTCATACGGCAGTTCTTTCAAAAGACATATGAGAATTCATACAGGGGAGAAGATTTAAGAATGTAAAAAAATACCCTAAAATCTTCCTTGAAATTACACATGCCGATTCATGAAAACATTAGGGATATGAATTTGAAGAGTAAAAAAGGTTCAGACAGCATTGACTTGTAAAGATATGAGTATTTATGCAAATGAGAAACCATGTCAATATGAAGAATGTGAATGGTGATTTTTGTTCAAAACAATTTGAAACAATACATTTCTACTCATAGAGTAAAGAAAACATTTAAATGTAAATTAATTTTTAGCAGGAGGATACTTGAAAATCAACACAGGTTTAAGAAATTACCAATGTCAAGAAACTAGGAATATGTTTTCACACAGATGAGAATTCAAACAGGCGAGAAACGTTATCAATTTCAAGAATGTAAACGAAAATTTTCACCCAAGTGTAACTTAATATTTTATGTGCCGATTCATGCAGTAGAAAAGGGATATAAATTTAAAAGAAGCTTTTCACCTCAAGTTTATTGGAAATCACACATAGAGAGGAGAAACCCTTGAACGTAAGAAATCTTTAAAATGTTTCACAAAAAGTAACTTGAATAAACCCACGAAAGTACATATTATAGGGAAGAAACTATCAATCTGAATCTGGAAAGAAATATCCACTTTAGCACAGCTTAAGTTTAGGCTAAGCACTCTATACAACAATGGATTTGGCGGCCATTTTGAATCCAATATGGCAACTATTTCAAAATTTCAGATTTTTATTTTACATACTCCTAGTCACACACTTTTATACCAAATTTCGTGTTTCAAGCTGAGTAGTTTGACCGCAGAATTTTGATCAGTGAGTCAGTCTGTCAGGAAGGGACTTAATAAGGGGTTTTTATAATGTAGTTTCGCTTTTCTTCGCTAAGGGCGCTGCCCACCCCATAGGGGAGGTTTGAACAACTTATTGTAACCTACTCCTGATTATACACCTTCACACCAAATTTTGTTGCTCTTCCTTCACTTAGAAAAGCATTTTGATATACACAGGTTTCGAATTCCCCAATATTAAGGATTACTTAGTATTCTCAACTTGCCATATTTATCAGGATTTTTGACACATCGCTAGATTTTGCAAAAATGATGAAAGATGTGGACATTGCGGTGAAACCGGACACAAAAAGAACGAGCGCCCAAAGAAAGAGAACGCCTGCGTTCCGTGCCATCTTAGGAACAAGGCATGCAATACTAAAAATCAACAAGAGTGCCCAATATCGTCTCCAGTTGCAACGAGAGATAGAAAAGTACGTTTTGAACCATGAGGAAAAAACAAGAAAATCTAAGTGTAAACGGAAAGAAGAGAAGAAATCCCGATTGCAGGCAAAAAGGAGTCGAGAACGCCTCTTTGAATATAATGAAAAAAAGCAGATCGAAAAATTTTAAAACTGGTTCGATAATGAAAAAGCACCTACAATGGGGGAATATCGGGGATTTCTGCAGGTCACATTCTGATTGATAAAGAGGAACAGTTAGTAGTATATTTTATTAACCCGCACCTCACACCCTTTCCGATACGTTTTGCCCAGCTGGTTCCCTTGTCGCACGTAGGTTCTACCTGGAAGAGATGTGTGTGAAGATAAAAGTAAAGGAGGGTAAACATCTGACGCTATACCATAGCAGGAACAGATACGACTGCAACATCATCCACGTAAAGTCTTAGAGGGAGGCTTTCGGAGACGACCTGGAACTTTTACTGGATTTACCCTCTACATATTAATTAGAATAAAGGAAACAAATACGATATCACCAATAGGTATGGGGCTGTGGCGATGGACCCCTTAAGAAGTTCTGGAAAGATTTAACAAGTAGCGAGGAAAAACAACGAAAATTTGAGTGTGGGTCCCAGGTTTAACGGTGCGAGGAAGAATTTCCTGGTTAATAACACACCATAAAACATCTAACGTAATAGCTCTTGAGACCCATCCTAGTTACCCCTCAAATACGGTAACAGCAAGAACGAAGTAAAAGCGATGAATCCAGCAATGTGTTAGTTTCTTCTCCACAAATATTTTCCGGTGCCAACAGACCCTGAATATTTTTTATCGATAGGCATACTAGTTCGAGTGCGGAAACACTAGTGGACAAGTAATTCGAAATCGCATCAATGAAGCACCGAAAACATTTTGAATAACTCGTTGTTATATGATTGCCTTGTTCGCACCGAAAAATATACCAATGTTATATTTGATTTGAACGAGATGGACATTGAGCTGTAGATGGATCCTGAGTTAAAAAAAAAATAGATGAAATAAACATGTGTCTTATTATCTCTCTTATATGTCGTCGATTTATCTTTGTTTTTTACTTGTTGTATTAATTCAGCTTCCTTACGTCCATATTTGCTCAGTTTTTGTTCAATTTGAATATTTTCCATATTTTTTTTCTTTATTGGCGTCTTCAATGTCATTGTAGAAAATAATTTTAAGTTGCTTTTCTCTTCTTTCTGTTTGCATCAGGAATTGTGAGAAACGGATTGCAATAACATCTCATCATGGAAATAAGTCTTCGGTAGCTCACGTGGGCATTAAGTTGTATAAATGTGAAAAATGTGGTAAATTCTTTAGCTACAAACATTAGATAAAGAGCCATATGGTAACGAACACAGATCTAAATTTATGTACTTGCGAAGAGTGTGCAAGGTCATTTGCGCGGAGAGATGTATTAAAAAGAGCCATTTGCTGACCCACACAAGCCTAAAATTATACCCATTTCAAGGATGTGGTAAATCGTTATAATATTCAGTTGAAAAGACATTTAATATCTCACTCAGAGGTGTATTCATGAAACCAGTGTTCTCTGGAAAAGGTACATTGAACAAACATTTGATTGTTCACAAAGGTTTGAAATTGTTTTAATGCAATGAGTGCGGAAAATCGTTTGACCGGAAAGATACTTTGATCAGTCATTTGCTGTCTCTCACGGGTCTAAAATTGTACACATGAGAATAATGTGGTAAGCCATTTGCCCAGAAAGATTACTTGAAAACGTATTTAAAATTTCACAAAGTCTGTTTGTATACGTGTAGTAAGTCGTTCTCTGAAAAATGTTTCTTGAACAAACATTTGATTGTTCAAACGAATTAAAGTTATTTAAATTCAAAGAGTGTGAATAATCGTTTGGCCGGAAAAATACTTTAAACAGTCATATGCTCACTCACATGTGTCTACGATTGTACACATGAAGAGTGTGGTAAGTCATTGGGCGAGAAAGAAAGCGTGAAAAGACATTTAATAACTCAAACAAGCTTACGTTGTACATATGTGACCAGTGTGGTAAGTTATTTGGCCAGAAATGTAACTTGAAAGGACATTTGATAAGTCATATCGATATTTGATTTAAGGTAATTTGGTTGAGAGCGGATGGATGTTGATGAAAGGATTGTGAAATGAAGAAAGTGCTAGGAAATAGAGAAACCTTGTGAAAGCCCTCACACACAGGGTTTGGCCACCACAAAAGTCACATGACACGATCCAGTTTCGATTTGAAAACATCATGCACCACACGAGTGAGCGCTCTACTTAAAAGGAGCCACTATTGCGCTTGGTCATCAGTCCTTTGTTTCACGAAGTCGTCTTCTGCCTATGTTTGCTACTGAATTATCAAGAGATCACCACTAATATGAATCTCAGTGTTACGCTTTTCTCACACATGATATTATCTTACCAGGTTAAGAGCAGAATAATTTAATAAGTGTTTTAGGTACACACATTTTGAACACTTCGTACACACCTATGACCCGGCCGGCTCTCAAATTTTGTGTCAGAAATATTGTACGTTTTTATTTTCTTCCGTTCAATATTATATTTATTTTTAAAAAAAGTAATTAAAAAATTTAAAAAGCTTTCGTAGTGAAGATAAAATATTGCTCCCTTTATGTAACTTATTGCTATAATGTGAATAACACTATTTCCGTTCTGGTTGCATATAGATGAGGTTGTCTGTCAATAAAATACACTCGTATTATAGCAACAAGTGAGAATGGTAATTCCTCAGTGTAAAGAGTGAGTGAATTAGAAATAAGATGGTTTTGCTTTGTGTTGAAAGCATACATAGCACATTATTTATCTGAAAGTGACATTGAACATGCACTAGAAAACTCAATGTGAGAATAACAAATCAAATGATAATATACTTAATATTCACTCTATTCGTAGCCTTTAATTATTTTAGCTTACTTTTAGAATATAGTAAAGTATTGTATTTCGGAAGAAAGTAATGAAGTGGTTAACATTTTTAACCCTCCCTTGTTGTAAGCTGTAGCTCGCAATCCCTTGGTGTACGACGAGTTAAGCGAATGTAGAATTTTGGCATTTTCTTCACTTTGAATGATAGTTTTTTCAGAAACTAGTCGACATATTTTATCATGCGCACATGTGAAAAAAGGACTAAATGTCCAAGTATGTATTGGCTTTTGCTCACATAACTAACTTTTCATGCTTGCTTATCGCCCTATTTTTGTGTAAAAATGTGTAGCTTGTGGATGAATTATTATATGGTTCCTATGCAACACAAAATATTTTATATGTAATATGATATATTTTACGTGTACCATTCTGTACACTTCTATATGTACCAATTCTACCACTTCCTACTACGTACTACGAATGGAATTTCACCACTTTTCTTTATGATAATATGTATGCCTAATATTACGAATTTTGAATCTAATTCAATATATTTTTGTACAAATTTTGACTTTCACATATAGTATTGTTTATTTTATGTTATTTTGATATTTTATGTTCAATTGATGCCAATAAATGTAGGACATTTCATGTAGGTGCTAATTAGTTATTAAATACCCTAATAGCTATTTAGGGCATTTAAATTTGCTAAGTGTGTACCATGTTGCGCGAGTGGTTATAAATATAAATTATACATTAAATTAATGTATACACATTATCCGTATTACCATTGTTATAATTTAGGGAACCGAACTGCTCTAGATCAGTTGGTAGACCATTGAAAGTACTCTTGACTTCAATACCGGCGGACACCACTTCTGACAGGTTTATTCACGGTTTTTCCTGTCTAATCCTGTGTGGGGTGGTACATTGAAATGAGGCCATGGTCAATGCCTTTCCCCATAAGAGAAAAACACTCTAAAGATTAATTATGAACAAGAAACATAAGCTTGCAGTTTCATACACGAAAATTAAATTGGTGGTATAAGTAAATTAGAAATGCACAAGTATATTTTCACAGTTTGGGAATTTTGTGTCCTGCGAAAACTCACGAGCAAAAATTGTGTGCTACAAGCAAAAAGTTGCTACTATAAAAACATAAATCACCATTTATTCTGTATAATAACACATCACTATTATCATTAAAGCAATGTTAATTTTCTAATAAAAATATATTTGTGTCAAAAATGAATAAAATATATAAAGAATGTCACGTTTCAGTGGAGTTCATTTGTATCCCTACAGATTGAATACATTACTGGCGTATCCTCTTTGACACCGATGAAAATTCGTGTACACATGTTATTCATATCCAAGCAATTTTTGCTTGTTTGGTTATTAATATTTGAATGAATTATATATCATTCGGTGGTTCATCAACTAGGTATTTTAATATTGTATGGATAAATAGTCAAGAAGCATATAGCTATTACATGTTCAAAAAAATATTATAGTTCCTTGGCGATTGTGTACAACGTCCCCCTTGAGGGCTAGTCATGGAATATGTAATAGAGCTCATTTACCCGGTCTAATTAGTTGACAATTGTGTCCGGAAAACCGAAACTTCAGTTAATCATTAAAATACAGAGTTAAATATGGAAATAAACTCAACCCATCTAGTCTTGCAAACTCTAGTATAATTTTGGTTTTAATAGATTTAGGTCTTTGTTAAATAACTCAAAAATAAAATAATCATTAAAATGCAGTATGAACATATTGCACATAGTACGTATGAAACAAAATTTAGATTGGAACCTCATGTGATACACTGTATAAAAGTATTACGAATAATAAAAACAGCTTATTACTTGAAATTTTTAGTTAGGACTCCGAAAAACAAACCATCCGGATAAATGATGTTCTACTGAATATTCAAAGTACAATTTCTAGGAATCTATGTTTAAATACATTTATGCGGAATAAACGTAGAGCAAAAGGAAGAAGTTAAATAAAATCACACACTTATTAGAATAGTTACACTACTATTAACTGTTATGGTATAATTAGATATTTGTATTTGCTATGTATTCGTCTAATGTTTGTATTGAGACAAAGACGTACGAAAAAAAAAACATCAGTCGAAATAATAATGCAAGGTGCGTTCCATAAATAATGCAACCAAATTCATAAAATATCATTTATTGAACATATTCATACAATTAGTCAAAAATCTTCGAAATAGCACCCTCGTGCGTCAATACACTTCTGGGGGCGGTGTGTCCAGACCTGGAAGGCCTTCTCTGGGATGTCCTTTAAAGCCCATGTAACATGGGTCTTGACGTTTTTAATAGTTTTCCGATGTTTCCCTTTCAGGCCTCCTTTTAAGTGAGGAAACAAACAAAGTTAGTTCTGCTTGAGACAGATCAGGACTGTAGGTAAGAAATTTGGATCATTTTCACACATTTCCAAGAGTTCTTGGCACCGGAACACTCCCATATCCTTTTGTTCATTGGTCAACATTTTTGGGACCAGTTTGGCGTACACTTTATCATGTTCAAATCTTCGGTAATAATGCGATAAATGATCGTTTTCGTCATGTTTGCAGTATCTGCTATCAACTGAAGGCTCAACCATCGGTCAGAATTCAAACGATCACGCACACGCGTCACACTTCCGTCGATTCGGGAGGTTGATTACGTCCACTGCGGGGTTCGTCGGCGACATCCTCTCGGCCTTTCTTGAACGACTTGTGCCATCGGATAACTTGTGATTTGAGCAAGCAATCGCTCCAAAAGACCTGCTGAATTAATGGAAATGTTTCGGTGGCGGACTTGATGTTTCGGTGGCGGACTTGCCAAGTTTTCCGCTAAAATTTAATAGCTTAACGTTGTTCCACAGAACGATCCATTGAGCCATGTTATGTAACCTCAAAACGGGGTTCGTGGGAACGCACGTCCTGATTCTCAGGGGCGACTGAGACCAGGCGAGTTTTGAACCTAACACAACCCTTCACCTAGCCCAGCAAGTTAGAACGCACTGCGGTGTTTCCTCACGTCAAGAAAAAAATGGTCACATTATAAATGTAAAAAGAGAGTCTATCCATATTATCAATTTGAATTTCGATATTGTAACATTTGATTATGTTACAAATTTTTGTTAGTCCCTTTATATTGGCTGTAAATTCATTAGCTTACGCTTGATTAAATGTATTTTATCTACTTTCATATAGCCAAATGCTTTTTCGAATATTGCACTTAATCATTTCAGAAAACTGGATTAGTGCATTAGTAGGATAAAGAAGGTGGACGCCATTTTTAGCTGCTTAAATAAATGTGACTTGTGTGCAAATTGTGTATTTTTAAAAAAGTCTAAATAATCGCGAAGCAGCTTGAAGTCGAGATCAACCAGTCCACTTTGTGGATAGTGTTCGAAAGTTTAGACATCATTTCTTGGTAAGTTAATAACATTAAGATGAATTGCCTAAGTAATAGGAGGCCATTAAGTAAATAAGTACTGCTGATTCTCTTTACCTAAAGCTTCAAAATGAAAACTGAAAAAATTGTCCCCTACATATGCAAGTCATTCCATTTAGGTAGAACTTATGTACACATGGGAGACAGTTTACGTAGTCTTAGTAAATTACGCTCAAAGTTCTATTCTATGTATTCCACTTTCTGAAGGTCAATTTAGGAAATGTTAAAGGTTATAGGCATTCACAGAAATAGAAAATAGAACGTTCAATTTAAAGTAAGCCATTGCTGGAAAAAACATTTTTGTATATTCCACTTAAATAGTTCACAGATGCATATCACATTAGAAAAGCCATGTGTATACTCTGGAAATATAAAACTATTTGGCAGAAACGCAAGACCACTGCGTGAGCATTACAGTCCCCTCCGTGGACCATCTTTTTCTACACAAAAAATTCGCAATAATATTTTTTATCTAGATAACTGGTACCAATGAAATTAGTATTTCTAATATAATAGTCAAATGTTTTTAAGAACGGTCTTATTTAATATAATAAATCACAGCCATGTTCAATCCATTAGTGGATGAGGCCTCTCCCCGAAGGGAGGAGTTGGTCTACTGCTCCCACGCTGACCAGACGGGTTGGAAGAGTTTATTAAGTATAATTTTGTCAATATTCCTCGCCTGTTTATGTACATTAATTTCGCAATGATCTATAAGCATTGTTAAATGTCAAAATACCCTAACATGAGGAAATGGGTCGTTATTATATTAACTTAAGATGATTGCAAAGCCTGACATTTCAGATGAATATTAGTTAAATAAATAATCTATGTATTAGCTCTCTGGACATTCGAGTTTCGGAATTTAATTGGGGGAAAGAAATGAAGCTACTATGAAAACATTTTGAAAATAAGTTCTGTTGTATTGCGAAGACAATACCACTGATACTATAGCGTTTATATAAACATATTCTGTACAATTCTGATGTAGTTTTAGAATGTCTTGTCCATCGGATGACGTTTTTCATTCATACAAAGAATGTACCCAAATAATTCCCAACTAGGTTCACTGTGCACGATAAATATGTATGTAAATTACACTGCATTAATGTACCTTTTAATTACAAATACTGAGCAGTGAATTACTTAGGCACCGAACTGACGCAGTTGGTCATGTGGTCACGAACAAATTTGAAAATGTATTCATAACATACGCTTCGATATGGCTTGTGATATTGACAATTTATTTTGATACCACAATAAGCCGCTTCTGCAAATATTTTAATCAACTTGTGTACTAAGAAGGGCACTGCATAACAGCTTGGCCCAACACAGTCCAAATACCTATTGCGTGAAGAAATTGAGCGAGACTGTGAGTTTGTATTGCATTTTGTTTAGATTAAAATGATGCATTTTCAGTGCAGCAAACTCTGCAAAAAATTTTGCGTATGATATTTTCAATGTGAATTTATGGCAAGATATATATTTAGAAGTTTCGCTTATTAATCTTCATATAAAGTGCTTATTGCAATGAAAATAATGTTCTACGTTGTGTGTTCAGGCTTTTATTCAAAGGGAAATCTTTTGAAATTAGGGGTGAGATATTAGCCAAAGTTAACGATGTAACAACAATGAAGTTAAGAGCAGGTCCTAAGTTCACGACCGTGTGGGAAAAATGGAGGGGGCCGTTATAAAATCAGTTTGTAATGCGCAATGCAGTGTCTCGATGTAAATAACGGAAAAAATAAGTACATTAACGCACAAAGGTTTGCGAAAGTAATTATATCTGGTGTAGTAAAAAGTAATCCATTATTTTTGCATGACATTGAAGGCTTGACTTACCATAGTTAGAATGATCCGATTTAGGTCACATATGCGCCGTTTTGTTCGATAACGTGTTGCCATTTGGAAGGTAATATCATGATGCCTCTCTCATAGAAGCCCTTGTCCCTATTGGCAAAAAATTGAGACAGTCGATTTTCACAAGCCTCTCTTGAAGCGAATTTTTCACCAGCAAACGTGTTCGCCATGGACAGGAACAGATGGTAATCACTCGGTGCCAGGTCCGGACTATAAGGTGGATGCATAAGAACCTCCCAACCAAGCTCCAGGAGCTTCTGGCGAGTCACTATCGATGTGTGTGGTCTGGCGTTGTCCTGGTGGAACCCAATGCCTCTCCTATTGGCCAAAGCTGACCGCTTCTGGGCGATTGCTGCCTTCAGACGGTCCAATTGTTGACAGTATAGTTCCGAGTTAAGGGTTTGGCCTAGGGGAGTAGCTCATAGTAGAAAAACTTTCCTGGTCGTCAATCCTGGCTTGTGCACCGTTTGCTTGTGCACCGCGCTTCGACCACGACCGTTTTCGCGTGATGTTGTCGTAAGTGATCCTCTTTTCATCACCAGTCACCAACCGCTTCAGAAATGGGTCGCTTTTGTTGCGATTCAGCAGCGATTCGCAGATGGATATTCGGTCCATGAGGTTTTTTTGCATTAACGTTTGTGGCACCCATACATTAAGCTTCTTTGTGTATCCAGCCTTATGCAAATGGTTCCACACGGTTTTTTGTGCAATGTTTAGCTCTTGGGCAATCGAAACAGTGCTTACATGACGGTCGGACGCGACAATGTCCATGATTTTATCGACATTTGGCTTTCCAGTGCGTGGTACATCTTTGACGTCAAAATTACCGGAACGGAATCGACGAAACCAAAATTGCGCGTGATTGGCTGTTACAGTATCAGGACCATAAACACTATTCACATTTGCAGCCGCCTGGCTTGCGTTTTCGCCTTTATCGAAGAAAAACTGTAAAATATAGCGTATTTTCTCTTTGCTAGTGTCCATTTTGACGCGCGCTCACACAACACTGAGTCAACTCATCACAACTATCTGAACAGTGTTTGTAGTACGCAATCTCATCGTTTGAATGCCATCTCGTAGAACCCGATCGGACTTATACAACGCGAGATACAGATCACTGAAGCCATCTATTGGCGAAATAATGGATTATTTTTTACTACACTAGATATGTCAACATTAAGAGGGAAGTACTTGCCAAACTTAATAAGGAAACCACAATGAAGTTAGAAACAGGTCGTAAGCACGTGACAGTGTGGGGAGAATGGAGGGGCCGTTATAAAATAAGTATCTAATGCGCAAGGCAGTGTCTCGATATAAATAACACAAAAATAGGTACATGGCCCAGAAAGGTTTGTGAAAGTATATTTATCAACTTTAAGGGGAAGTATTTGCCAAACTAAACAAGGAAACAACAATGAACTTAAAAACAGATCGTAAATACGTGAACGTGTGGGGACAATGGAAGGGTCGTTATAAAATCAGTTTGTAATGCGCAATGCAGTGTCTCGGGATAAATAGAAAAAATATGTACATTAACGCACAAAGGTTTGTGAAAATAATTATATATCAACTCAATCTTACTAAGAAAACCTATTTTCACGATGTAAATAAGATTTTGTTAATAAAGCATCAAAAAGAATTATGGAATACAAAATGCAATTCAAAAGAAACACTGTGAAACTAATAAATGCAAAAAGGAATTTAAAATACATATTTAAAAAATAATCCTTATTTGTCTTTTGAAAAACTCGAGATCTTTTGAGACATTGCCGTAGTAAAATCCAGCAGTCACACGCAATAACAACACAACACAAAATACGAAGACACGGCGATATTTCGCGCGTTATGGTTGCTAAAAGCACCAGCTCAATTGGTGAAGAAATATTGCAGAATATCACATGATTGACCGTGCAGTGACCGCAACTGTTTATCTTTCTCGTACTGTGTTATCGAAAGACTGACAATAGCCTCATCGCAGTCTGATAGAAATATAAGACATAAACACGCATTATTGCTCGAAACGAAGCTTCGTTCATGATAGATTTGGTAAAAGCCCTTTTAAGCGAAATTTAATTGTGAATACAGTATTGTATAGATCGAGAAGAGTTGGTTAATCTCATGTATGTGCAATTCAAAAATTAGTAAGGGAGAGCAGAATCAACATTTGATAGTAGCCAGAAAAATGCAGGGTCGCAATATCCCTTTACTTCTCAAATGTTTTGTTCCCTGATAGCATGATTTTAATAAGTGTGTGATTTGCCGATCAAATTTTGCACTATGCAGTGACATATTTCAATGATCGTTTTACTTAGCCTTTATGTACGATTCCTTTTCATGAAAAAAACTCATTTTTTCATCTCAACATTACTGACTTGTTTGGCTTCTATCAAGCGGGCGTGGCTCAGTGGTAGAGAGTCGGCAGCGCCTGACCATCCTGACAGGTTTTCCTCAATCACACCAAGCAGACACCAGGATGGTACCTGCGAAATAGACTATTACCGTCTACCGTCCTATTCCACACCTTATCTCGCCCAAGGCCTCAGATGATTAATTTGAAATTGTTCGGTTTCTCCAGTACAATAATCAATCATTTATGCTGAATGAGAGTTAAACGCTTGCAATTCTCCCTTTTTTGTCTAAGGTTCAGTTGAGCGAACAAAATGACACGAAACATAATAATACTCTATGTCAATCTAAAATCAATTTTATTTCATGTGTACTGATATAACAACACATACAAATATTATTATAAAAAGTTACTATACCCATGAAAAATGATACATAACTGTCTTAATCATAATACATTAGACAATATTAGTACCGGCCTTTTCTTCAAGCAAATGAGTGAGCTCAGCTCACATAAAACAAATAGGTAGGACTGGATACTGAAGCAAGGTCCTATATATCACGTAGGGTTAGAAATCTCTTAATACGAATCAAGTATATAAATTAAGACATCATAACGTTAACCACTTATTTTTATTTATCGCGTTACTTGTATTTTTGTTTTCAATATTTTTATTTTTCAACATATACATTTTTATATGTCGAAAGGTAACTTCATGGTTGAGTCAAACATTTATTCTCATTTCTCGTTGAAACTTCTTGAATTTTACATGCAATTAAGCACATACGAACCCCCAAATCCGAAGTATATTTAAAATAAAAACATTTAGCATAATTCTAATTTTGCTGTAAGAAGTCTTCGATAAAATAGTACCCTACTTCATGTAGATTAGATTAAACTTTCATCGAACTTGAGTTCGTCTGGGAATATCTAAACTCATTCTAACCAATTGATATGAATACATCAGACAGTATGGTACAACTGCGAAATCCATCGTAAGGCACTGCAAATATAGAAGTCGTATTAATTCAATACATAAATAGTCTATTCTGCTTTAATTAACTTCTTTGCAAGCTAACTTGAAATCGTACCAAGGCAACTTGTTCCAACTGCCATAAAGGAATGCATGACTATAATTTGATCATATTTCAATTATATAAAATTTAAATAATCAAATTACATCTGATTCACTATTATGTACTCATCTACAAAACGTAATTTAAAATTCATGAATTGGACATTAATTTATTTCAAATTAAATGCTGGGTGGTCATGTCCTTATAACTAATAACACTTTCCTGTGATGGTTTTGCGGTACAGCTATTAAGAGTTGGTAACTTGAAGTTGTCTTTGCATTTTCCGTATCAATTGCAGCTTTCTAGCAATGAAAATGTGCTCATAATGCAAGCATTATAATCCGTATAATAATTAAGCTGTTCATACATTCCACACGAAAATTGTTTAGAAATCAAAGAAACAGACGTCGTGGGTAATACCGAGAATTAAGCGCACTAGACAAATTTGAATTCGAATATTAATAGCTTTTAGGCATCTAAAGCTCAGGCCCTGGAATGGGGGAAGGTTGATGGAAGGTATCGACCAGAGCTTCTGTTGAAGGTACCACTCCGGTATTTGCCTGATGTGACTGAGGAAAAACCTGAGTCAAGATGGCCGGCCGCTGGAGCTCTAGATATATGCGAGACGCCTTATCTTGTTCATAGTGATATTAGTTTTTCTTACCAAGCATGATAATGAAGTCATGATTGGAATATCGCGACTGCCTTGGTATATCATTTCTTTTTCGTGCATCTATTAGCATCAACGTGTAAACTCAGACTCCGTTTCTACCACAATAAACCTCAGAATATTTTTTGAAAAATAAGCAAGATGAGTAGGAAGAAATAGTAGCTGCTCCTTAATATCAAATTATACTTTGAATTGCGAAAAGAATTTAAACAAAAAATCTTCTCAGCTTTCTAATTGTCAGATCAGTTTTAATTCTTTTTAGTCTTGATGCAGTTATGTTCAGCTTGCACACACTCTAAAACATACGAAGGAAAATGGAATAAAAACTAATACAGCAGAATGGAAACAAAATATGTCAACAAAGCCGATAGTAACAGAATGCATTCAGCGGAGCATTAAAACGTAAATAGGGATGCTCTACATTGAGGAAGATTACTGCGCAATTTGCAAAAGTTGTTAGTAGATTTGAAATAAGTATAATAAGTGGTCAAAGTGAGGCGGTATACACCGGTATGGCATACCGGCTCTGGTTTCTGAGAGCCAAACCCATACCGTTACTGAAAGATATGCTATACGTGTTCTTATATCAATTTCTGATTTGTCTAGGCAAATATGAGGAAAACATACCGTCTGTTTCGTTTCCACTTCGAAAACTGAGTATAATCCAAATAATTTTGTCATTACCAAACTGCGTGCAACGAAGAATCCCAAGGTACTGTTAAAGCTTAATGTTAGTGTAACCTTCGACGGGATCGCAATCACAACACGAGTAAACCTTTGTCTTCTTTGAGTTGGAAATGACTACGTCTATCAGCTCCGATATTACACTAGATATATTTTCTCAATGGCTCTTACACAATTTGTCTGAAATTTTCAGTCTTTAAATGTATTTTTGGTAATCTTACCATCAGCCCATTATTTTCAAAAGACCGTGTGGGACGCGGTGAAATCCTACTGTAAGCACATTATTATTTTTATAGTTCCGTATATGACGAAGTAAAATAGGAACACATCGGAATTAAGGTTTTCCATCAAATTCCGGATCGCAATCTCCTCTTCAAAAATGCAGTTCTGTTATTTGTTGAATAGATATCCACCTTAACTAGAAGGCGTTGCACCAATTCAGGACTATTATTACTACAATAAGTAAGGTGTCAGAATTCGATATCCATCATTCACACGAAACACTAAAGAAATTTGTAACCATTAGGCTTTTATATAAGTGAATGTGTTTTTACATGCTTGCTCAAATGACAGCTCTGTTTACAAGAGTAAGTACAGTGAGCACATTTAAACGCTCGCTCTTCTGTATGCCCTTGAATGTGGGAAACCACCGCAGACTTCGAAGTGAACCGCTTTCCACATTCCTCACATTTAAATGGCTTTTCTCCACGATGGGACCTTTCGTGTCCCCTGAGGTCATTATTATTAGAGAAACGCTTGTTACAAACAGTACATTTGAATGGTTTCGTGCTCGAATGAACCGCCAGATGCCTCTCCAGATATTTTTCTCGAGTAAAAGCCATCCTACAAACTGTACACTTGAATGCCAGCGGTAGCGTGTGCGTTCTTACATGCATCCTTAGATTATCTATTGTGCGGAACATTTTACCGCATATCTTGCACATTGTATCACTGTTATAATGCAGGTGCTTTGAGCTACGATGTCGATACAAATGTCCTTTAGTAGGAAAAATCTCCCCACAATCCTTGCATTTTCCGGGTCCAACCGGAACTGCGCGCTTTCTTTTGCATTTTATTTCCCCTCTTTCATTGTGTTTTGAATAACGATGGCGACAAAGCTGTCTTTTAGTAAGAAAGAGCTCTCCACAATCCACACATTTTACAGTTCCGTGGATTGAATGCAAATTGAGATGTTGTACTAAATGTGCTTTAATAGTGAATGCTCGATTACATTTATCACATCGGAATGGTTCTTGACCACTATGTTTTGTGAGATGTACCTCGTAGTTGTACCTGCGTGTAAACCTAGCCCCACACTTTCCACATTTAATGTTAACATGGACGTCGTTGCTGTGGCTTTTTATATGTCTTCTCAGATCGTGTTCCTGATGAAATCGCTTCCCGCATAAAAAACATTGATGTCTTTTCTCGTAAAGAACTTCTTTCAAGTGTCTTCGTAAATTGCATTTGAGAGTATAAGACTTCGAACAGTGAGAGCACTTGTAAGGACCTGTTTCTTTCGTCGCCTGGTGAGTCTTCACGTGCGTGATAAATCCTCCTTTGTTTTCACCTTTAAACCCACATAATTCACACGTGTAGCTCTTGTTATTGTGAGCTGTTTCAACACGCAATTCACTTTTCTTCTGAACTTCGTCCCTTTTTTTCGTCGTACCTTGCAACACGTGTGACTTCAGATGTGCTACCAAACCCACCTTGTCGAATACCTTGCCACATATATCACATTTGCACTCCTCCCTTAAGTCGTGCTTCCTCATGTGCACCTTACATCCAACTTTTGTGAAGAATACTTCATTGCAGAGGCTACAAGAGAACAAAGTATTTATATATTTCTGATTGTCTTTAGTATTCGCATCCAGGTTCTTATCATTAGCAGGGTGAATGTTTTCCTCTGTTAGTTGAGAACGAGCATCAGATTCACTGGAAAGAGAAAAGACGGTTAACGAAAATTAGAATTAATAGCATACGCTAACTAGTAGAACAATAATAGTATCAATACATTCTGACCTTCGAACAAAAGCATTCAATAGTCAAAAAATTGCCCACATGAAAAGTTATCCGAATAGTAATGTTGTTCCTGAACTCCAGCCGTTTATGTTTACGCTACACCTTTTGTTACAGTACCTCGAGAAAATATATCACGAAATGCGACTCGATGATTAGGTGTTTACTTCGGTATTTTCGTCTTCATGTTTATGTTTTATGCGTCTCTATTATGTAAGTGAAAATTCATGTCATAATGTATTGATTACACGAGTAAAAGATTTATTTAAAATCCGCATTCATGACCCAGACTCGAACCCACAAACTCGTGCACAACATCTCCCATCTACAAAGCCTGACTTAATTATATATGTTGTGCTACTGAAGATACCATAGTCCGTAAAATACCGGGTTTTGATAGTAGTAACGTTAAATTCACAGTAACTCATTTAGCAATACACAAAATAAATTTCAATAATTATATCCTCAAGGTAATTGAAAATAAAAATATTTCATATATATGTTTTAAGACATTTGTCTGACATTTTATTAATAGAAATCTGTTTCGGAAATTCATAGTGTATATATTAATTATAACCCGACGGTCGTTTCCAGCTTTCCTGTTAACATCGTCGGGGTTTCTTTAATGTCGATTTAAAATTATATTCATAAAACTGTATAAAACTATCGTTGGATTTATAATTAATATATACAAAACGAATAAGCGAAAATAATTTAATTTATAGACAATATTTCTTCAGAAATTTACAGAAACAGGGAGTGCGAAATGTCGTAATAAGTCAGGAAGATCATTCTGCACCCATGCAGCACCTGGAACATAAATAATCTCAATTTCAAAGGAAGTTTTTTTCGACGCTTACCCCATAAAATTGAAAGATCAAAGTTTATACTACATGAACTTATAGGGTTGCCAGATGAGTGCTGATTTACATGGAAGAATAGATTTTTCGCATAAATATCACCATCGAAAATTAAAGTTCAACACTAAACATAAGTTACGCTAAGTTAGAGAGCAGGGATATAATTTACTGCTATAATAAAGCCCATAATATAGTATATCTAAGGTGGGCCGAAGGCAAGCCAACGCTAGGCTAGTTTTGAGCGACTGGTGGGAAAAGATATTGGGTCACCGGTCTAATTTCTAAAAAATCTGTTCGCCGGCTAGTGACTAAGAGCTGGGTAAATAGATAGCCTCATCGCTGGGCTATTAGTGGCCTGTCTGTACTCCATATTATTTACTATAAGTGGGCCACTGAGGCAAAAGCTGATGGGTCACTAGCGATCATTCTATACCCCATTACACTTATTACTATCGGTCACTGCAATCCCACTTCTGCTTCAAATTTATAGAACCAACAATCTTACTTCAGAAAGTATAGCTGAAGAGTGGAATTCATAGAAAAATATCAAACAATTCATACAACAATTTTGTCAAGAACAGGAGGAATTGGACAATTATGATATAAAAGACAATTATGATGAGGTCCGCATGGAGACACTCCCTGTTGGCTTTTATCCCACTCTCTTGATCCTTTTAGGCACGTAGAAAGAAATTTTGGAACATCTCCAACTCTACAGACGCACCTTCGATGGTAAGATTCTTGTTACTAATTCCTGCTGTTATTTTTCATCCTCCTAAAAGAAGACATGAATCCTTTTACGGTTAATATTTACAATTATTTACCTGTGCATTTGTTTATTTACTCCACGTTAACTTTTGGACCTTGAATATCCATAAGTGAAGCATGGCTACGAGAATTTTCACATAAATAAGGACTTAATTTCATGATCAGATGACATGAATATGTACGGTCTTAGTCTCATTCACAACAAAATCTCAATATTATTTGTGACTTTCAGACACCTTTGACTCGCGGCTGAATCAGACGCAGAACAAGAGAAGCAGACAGGTCCTATTCTAAGCGTTGCCAAGGTGAAACTGAGGGAAATGCTCCTTCAGGATAATTCGAACACAAGTGCCTACCCATTGTCCATCCACAGATACACAAAGCACGCAATTTTCACTCAATGGGAAAGTATCATATTTATGGAAGTTGGCACACTTGAGCGAATTCTAACCTATTTGTAAAAGGTATCCATAATTTGGTATTGAAATATATAAATGGTAATAATATTTTTAAGTTGAAAACCATACGTAGCAGCAAACAATACATGGTATTAGACAGGAAAACAATTCATTTGCTGCGACTTATCTCGTCATCGATATTGTTTATAAAAAATCGTTATCCGATGACACAGTTTTTGTTCACCTGGAGAACATTTCGCTTTCAACACTTTCCCTTGTCAATAAAACACAATTTTGTAGTCACAGCAATTTACACCATCGGCGTGTGAATAGTACCGCGTTACCACGATACCATCCGTTGTCATACATCGCCTAGGCTTGGTTCGGTTCGTCGACAATGGATTGCTTTGCTGAAAGACGTACAGAGCATCGAGGCTTTAAGTATGCATCTTCCATCGTATCATGAAAAGAATACTTTATTTTCGCTTGCTAATGGACTCATTTAATATAACATTGAAGACGCACACGAGTGAAAAAGTATGATCCCCTAACACCACGCAAGGCACATCTAGTCGGGAGGATTCTTGAACTGGTGGTTCATAATACTTTGTGTCTTTCTGCCTGGTCTCCCGGCGAAGAGATATGCAATTGTATACGCCGTCGTATCCGTAAATGTTATGCTGGGAAAACTGCAATTTTACTTTACACCACTGCACCTAGAGCGCTATACTTAGTTTTCCATGTCTTGCGAACACCAATAACAAAATGGAAGGTAATTTGAATGTCTGATACTGCTCGTAAACCCTAAACCATCCACTATAAACATTTTCAACTCTCTTTCATCTCACCGAACTTTTTCGTTTACGAAATTTTACCCCTTTGCGTAATGAAAATCATACAGGAATAATAATGCAAGCCGGTACGTTTACCTTTAATCTGAAATTTACCTTACTTTTAAGTGCTATTCCCTTAACCTTGTTATAATCCCTTAACCTTGGAATGACTTTTAAAGTTCATCCAAAAGTAATTGCTCGTTGGTTATTCGTAATTGGACTTATGTAGCAGAGGAAAGAAAGTGGAGGTAAAATTAAACACACAAAAATCAGCAAGATCCAAACATATGCTCCAAAACCATTAAACGACATATTTGAGTCGGTAGAAAAACAAGTTGTGCCATAAACTAATTTAAATAAAGGTAGCTATAGGCCTGGGTGTAGAATCATCTGTCTGCTTAGCCTATCATGTCGCTGAAGGATGATGCACCTGGGCAAATACTGACCTCGTAGTGGCAGAGAAATGAGCGTGCTCGCTTCATGTGCGCCTGGTCAAGGGTTCCATGCCCGAATATATACTTACGTTTCTTGTTTAGTTTGAAACTGGTTAGCAAAATTTTACTAGAATTAAACAATATTCTTTGATGCTCTGTTCTTTATTTCATAATTCTCTTCTTCTTTACTCTACCCATGGATGTCTTGCTCTTTTTCTAAGCGGGCTAGTGTGGTTACATGCTTGATTCTTATGTTAGTTATGCTGATTTATCGCAAGGCGGGCTTTGTCAGGTAATTAGTAAAATAAACTTTTCTTGTTTGTATATAAAATTATGATACACGGTATGAATATAAGTAGAATACTGAGATTCTCCATCCAAGAAGAATGTGTTGCATAATATGGAGAATGTGTAGAGATGGCCAAGTAATAAAAGCGAAGCAAATACAATCCACTACAGTACACAAAGCGCAATGTCACACGCGGATTCAGAAACAAAAAGCAAGAATATATGACGCAGAAGGTAGTGGAAAACGCGAATACGAATAACATACGAGATCTATATGAATAGTTAAAATTGTTAAGGAAAGGTTACCAGCAGAGGTTTGAGATGATCAAAAAGGAACGCGGACATCTTCAAGAGGATCCGACTAAAATCACCGATGTATGAAAAAGTTTATTTCGACAAACTTCTTAATGTACACAACGGAGAACAGAGGAATTTCCAATCTATACCGTAGAACCGTGGATAAACAAACCTAGCGACACCGAGGTCGAAATGTCGATAAATGAAAAATTTGAAATAACCGGGAATAGACAATATTCCAGCGAAATTATTTACAGCGGGAGGAACGGCACTAGTCAAGAACATGCATAAATTGATAAACGCTATATGGAGAAAGAAGGAGCTTTCAAAGGAATGGAAAACCTCAATAATAGTTCCGGTTTATAAAAAAAGGTGATAAATAGGACTGTCATAATTACCGCGTAATCTTGTTACTCCCAACGAGTTACAAAGTATTGAGAAATATACTGCTAACTAGCCTAACCGTAAAAGCAGATGAAATAATTAGATATAACGAATGTGAATTTACAAGAAATAGATCCACGTTGGACCAGATTTTCACCTTGAGACAAATCTCGCAAAAGAAATGGGAATACAATGGGACTGTTCACAAGCTATTCATTGATTTTAAGAAAGCTTATGATTCTATTAAAAGGGGAAAGTTATACAGTATTCTGGTACAATTTGGAATTCCGAAGAAACTTGTTCAACTTGTGAAAATGTGTCTCAACGACTCCATAAGCAGAGTACGGGTAGGTAATAATATGTCAGATAGTTCCAAGATTCGCAACGGATTGAAACAAGGTGATGCCTTGTTCCCACTACTGTTTAACTATCTTTAGAATATGTGATTTTAAGAATAAAAGACGACAAAACCGAATTAACGTTGAATGGCTTGAGTCAACTGCTCATGTACGCGGATGATGTAGATTTAATAAGGGAAGATATAGAGGCACTACAAAGTAACACCAATGGCTTAGTAGAAGCGTGCGATGAGATAGGTCTACAGGTAAACATAGAGGAAACAAAATAAATGATAAGTCGGAACAAGGAAATAACAAAAATAGGCACAAAACAATTAACGATGAGAACATAGAGAAAGTTAACAAATTTAAATACATAGGAACATATGTAACAAGTAAAAACCAGTTCACGGAAGAAATAAAAAGTCGCTTAGTATCGGGCAACGCATGTTTTTTTTTAGTTTAGAAGCTCCTAACTTCGCGATTAATATCAAGGAAGTTGAAAATATACAGAACGGTTATTCTGCCGGTAATACTTTACGGTTTCGAAAGTTGGAGTACGACAAAAGCAGATGAACATAAATTACGAGTTTTTGAAAATAAGATTTTGACAAAGATACACGGGCCGAAATGGAAACAGATAACTGGAGAATGGAGGAGATTGCATAACGAAAAGCTTTACGGACTGTACGACTCACCAATGTTGTAAGAATAATGAAATCACGACGAATAAGATGGGCTGACGATGTAGCTCGTATGGGAGAAAAGCTTATTATATTCCATCATGGTTAGAAAGCCGGAAGAAAGGAGACAGTCTGGACGACGTTGGGAGGACAATATTAGAAGGGACTTCCAGAAGGTGTTTCTGAGGAAAACTGGCTTGATCTTGCTCAGGATATATCCAGATGACGAACGTTTCTTACCACGGCGATGAACTTGCGATTTCGGTAAGCTATAGAGTAAGTAAGTAACGTGTTTTGCTATTTCTTGTTAATTTGTCTATGTTGGTAGTCCTATATAAAAATGGGAGATTTTTTGAATTAGTAAAAAACCAGAATTACATTATTTTTATTTAATCAATTACCCATATTGAGCGGTCTAGATAACAGACTTCGGGCATCGTCGGTGATCGATGTTGAACGATATCTATTTCGTTCGCCGATATTGGCCAAGGTTTTTGCCATCTAATATGGGGCACTTTATCGATCGACATCGTAGATTCCAATACGCTCATTTCGACCCATGTGGATGTGCTACTTGGGTATTCACAAGACTGCAAGTTCCTAAAAGTTATTTTACAAAAATTATTGCACTAAGTGCATCGTCCTATGGCCTTAAATTTGCCAACTGAATAAAAGTTCTTTCTTCTAAATGGTTACAGAGTAAAGACACCTAAAGTGCAAATTTTAGTGGACAATTGCAACTTCAAAATAATTTCAGGTTTCTGCTGGATTTCAAGGTCTTTCCAGAATATCCAGAACCAAAATTGAATTAAAAGCTAATTGCGCGTATTTCAGGTTATGATCTTGCAGGAACCTTGCTAGTTCACAAGTGCCATATTTGCCAAAGTTGCTACAAACCTGTCTTCTTAATCATGAAGCCTGGCAAATTATTTCTATTGACTACAATGGGCTCGGATATAGAATCTTCAGTTTTGCTCCGTCAGTGTATCACTACTCTGTTGCACCACTTCAGACTACCTTCTATTTTACTAGTCCTCTTACGTCACGAAGGCGGTTTTTGAAGCAAATAGACTGACATAGATAGAAATTTGAAACTGTAAAAGCTTATTGATCCTGTTTAAGAGCTCTGAAGCCTGCTTCGTAGATTTTTCACATGCTAGCTTCAGGAAAATCATATGTATATTTTGCTTCTCGTGAACATTACATATTGCTTTTATGATCTTTGTATTGTATATAATGAAAGAAAATAGGAATTATCTAACTTCAATTGTTTAAATTATTTTCGCGAATTTTTACAAGTTTAAAAAGTGTGTAAAATGTTGAAAAACGCAAAAGAAAGGGAACGGGGAGAAATATCTATAAATAGGAACAAAAATAAGTTGTTAAAAAAGGAAGATACATCTTTGTGTAGCCCCGACGTTTCAGTTAGTAATCCAATAGGAAAAATCCTTGTTTTGTTTATCACAGTAATCAAAAATCAAAACTAGTGGAAACTTAGTTTAAACTAACGTACTATCTGGGAAATTGGCAGAGTTTGAGAAATATCACGAACCTGAACCGTAAAATACATATCATCATGATATTCTTGCGGTGACTCTCTTGTGAAAAATCACGAACGAACCTTGTTAATAACTCTAACACAGGATCAATAAGATTTCCCGGTTTTGAATTAAAGTCTGCATGAACATCTTTATTCCTGAAACCGTTTTCGTAACATAAAAGGAGTAGTAAAACGTACCTCGTCCAACAGAAGAGCCGTGGAGTAACGGTAGAGTGATGGAGATATAACGAATCTGAAAATTGTGAATCCGAATACCACCGCAGACTCAAATCTTTTTCGTCAAAGCACGATGTTGGTTTAGAAGCTTTTAAAATAACAAGGTTTGTAGCAAGTTTGGCTGTAGTAAACTTGTCAACTAGCAAGTGTGCTGCAAGTTAACTGTGCTATCTGGGTAAACACACACCACACAAACCTGCTTTCTGTCACTTTGTTGAAAATTAAAAGAGCTTATACATACCTGTTAAATTCAGCAGAAGATAATTCGCGTTGGATATATTGAGGATTATCAGAAGACAATGAAAAAGCATCTCCTTTCTCAATTGTGTTAGGTGGTTTAACTTGAATATCCATCTCAGGAAATGAGTTGTTTTCGAGGGTTTTTTCTAAACTACAAGTAGGCATGTCACCTTCAGCAGTTACGTCTACATTAAGCATGGCACTGTCAACTATTTTATATTCAGCATTGTCTATCAATTCCATCACCTCTCTAGATACCGATTGTTCCGAATCTCTTTCTTGCATTACCTCTTCGTTCACATCCACCACACTCAAACTAATGCCATTGTCAGCTTGCTCATGATTACTTTGAACTGCTGTACATGTAGACGTTGCTACATATTTTTTTCCATCACATTGGCGTGGTAGTTCTCTCTCAACAGCTTCATCAGAAAACGACATTTCATCGAGTAAACTAGTATTATACTCAACATACATTGATGAAACGTAATCAGTCTGACTTGAATCATCAGAATCACTGTCAACTTCGTCGAAGACTTGAGATTCATCTCTGGAAATACAAGATATAGTTACTACTTCCAGATCAGTCACATTTCCATTTGGCACGTTGATATTCATGATCAAAATACTTATCCAATAGCAATTTGGTAGAAGACTACGAAAATTTCTTGAATGATTCCGTGATATCAGGGAAACCTGAAAACAAGAAATATCAAAACATGGAAGATTGAAGAACAATACAAATGTGTTTTTAATCACCATACATTTGAAATACGACATAAGAATAACCATTATTATCGTAAATATTACTACCGTTGTTATAAAAAAAGTGATATGATCACAGATCTAAATCACTTTTCAGCCGGGTCCAATTTGGTTATTTGAGAGTAATATTTATAATTATAATTTATTATTAAACTTACTGACATTTCAGATATGTCCTTCCCGGATATCCCATCAAATGGCAAGGCTAAAAATATAGTTTTTTAATGCATTCACATGGACTTCCTAGCATATATATTCGTTTTTTCATAAAAGTGTAATATATTGTATTCTTGTTTATTCAGAATTCCACTAAATGTTAGAGCTGTATTTATTAAATCTTGTGCAATTACATATGAAAATGTGCTAACATATTTTAGAAGATAACATAGCTAAATTTATTCTCTATATTTATTATTCTCCTTTTGTATTTGCGCTGCACTTGATGTAAATAAAACATCTCATCCAGACGCACGGCCAAGAAAGATTTTATTGCCATTGGAAAGCATCCAAGTGTTCTTTGCATAAAAAGTATCTCATTTCCAGAAGTAAGGAAATTATGCAAAATTCATTTGCACACAATAAATAACTTACTGTATTTAGCTCATTCTGTTATAAAATTTACATTTATGTAATATAAATTCGAGTGTGTTTGGAATTTCGAAATGCCGGATTTCCAGATTGTTGAAGTTCTGTTAATGTTGGTGAAGTAACAAAAGTAGTGAGAAAAATGAAAAACACATTGTCATCAGGTATTTATGACATTCCACCAAGTATTATAAAGGATAATATTGAACTAATTTCGGATCCCTTAACCGCACTTATCAATCTGTCGTTTACTGAAGGCATGTTTCCGGATGCACTAAAAATAGCAAAAGTAAAGCCTGTATATAAGAAAGGAGACAAAAAGAATATAGAGAACTATAGACCTATATCACTCCTTCCTACCTTCTCAAAAATTGTCGAAATGACAATGACTGTACGTTTGACATCCTTCCTCCAAAAAAACAACTTGATTACAAATGACCAACATGGCTTCTTGAAAGCTAAATCAACACAAACAGCCATCTATGATTTCATGGAAAAGTACGCGAAAATTTGGATAAGAAAGATAAATGTATAGGCGTTTTTCTTGATCTCTCTAAAGCTTTTGATTTAGTACCACATACAGAATGACTCTCAAAACTACAGAACTATGGAATAAGAGGGATCGCCTATAATTGGTTTTGCACCTACTTACTAAACCGTAAGCAAACAGT
The DNA here is from genome assembly GCA_022664845.1 of Lepisma saccharinum. NCBI lineage: Eukaryota > Metazoa > Arthropoda > Insecta > Zygentoma > Lepismatidae > Lepisma > Lepisma saccharinum. The sequence continues at coordinate 37,514 of JAGDQP010005220.1, forward strand.
GGATATAACACATTATAACAAGGAAAACAAAATCTCTCAGCACGTATCGGAAAGCCGATCAACCTCTGGCGGAGTACCGCAAGGGGAAGTCTTAGGACCTTTTGTTCCTGATATACATTAACGATCTCCCCTATATGATTCAGCCAGCTAAAACCACACTGTACGCGGACGACACAAATATAATATTAAAAGCTAATAATCATGAACTAATCAAAGAAATCTTGAATGAGACTGTGTCAAAACTGACTAACTGTGTCAGAGTAAATAGACTAAAAGTTAATGCTGAAAAGACACAAATAATAAATTTCCACCACTCGCGTAACAAACACGCAGAACCAATAATGATTAAAATTGCAAACGAAGCAATAGAATTCGTAAAATCAACTAAGTTTTGGGGTCTATGGATACAAGAAAACCTATCCTGGGATAAGCACATATCAGACCTTAGCAAAAAAACTAAACCGTGTTCAGTATGCAATTATGGTTCTTGAAATGTACTCAAGTATTCTACCTTAAGAATGATCTACTTCAGTTTATTTCAGCCGCACCTAATGTACGGCATTATATTTTGGGGTAATGCAAAGCCAATATCATATTTAAAATACAAAAGCGAGTTATTAGAATTATGACAAAACCTAGAGAACATTGCAGGCCAATCTTTAAAAAGCTGTATACTTCCACTGCCTTGCCAGTACATACTTAACATATTTGTATTTGTTAAGAAACACCTAGAAGTTACGCTTAATTGTGTAGGGGGCCCAACACAGTTACTCCACTAGAAAAAAATACAATTTCTCCTTAGTGGAACATCGTAATGCCTTGTACGAAAAGGGATGCATATACATTGGTACTGTTTTGTATAATAAACTTCCTAGCTGTATAAAGGCTCGAAATACTCTTAATCAATTCAGAAAAGAGCTGCAGTCATTTTTATTATATCATTGTTTTTACTCAGTAAAGGAATACATGGAGTGTTTTTTTTGTAAACGTTGTATTATAAAGATATATACAAAAAAGATAAATACTGAAAATGTAAATATTGCAATGTATTTATTAGTAAGAGAAGTGTTATACCCTACAATTCCTGTATATATTATCTAATTATTCATTTATTTTAAATATTTTCTACATTCTTTTTTATGTCTTATAACATCCTAGCTTCTATAGTACTTTATTATATTTTTTCGTTCATCTATGTATAATTCTTTGTTATAATTACTGACATGTGCTATACCATTGTACATAATTGCATGTTTATGGTCAACAGAATGTAATAAAATCTAATCTAATCTAATCTGTAGTCTTCCAACGTCATCAGGAAATGATGAAAACAATTGTTCACGTGGACCGACAATTTGTAAATTTGTCATTAGTCATGTTAGCAGATGTATCTGAACAATTGACGACACGAGTATCAGGGGTGTACAGAATTCCGGCATGTGAGTGAATGTTGGGAATTTCATTCAGGAATTTCAAAAAGTTGGGCTTCTGGAAACCTTTTTTAAAAAATTGGCAAAACGTAGGGTAAATGTTTAGTTGAGTATGTCTCCTAATGTCAATAAGTGATACTTTAAATTTATCGTGTTTACTACTCCTCATACTAATATATTTTTATGAACCGTTACTATATAAATTAGAACAGTGGCAGATACAGTTTTTTTCGGAGTAGGGAGCGCAGATAGAAAACATCAGATTTCCCTATTAAATGATTATTTTAGACAAAATGTATCAAATTCCCTCTAGCACTGTAATTTTATCATGGAATATAACACTGCTGTACGTAAAAATTAATACTTGTCGATAAATTAGGTATTTTTGGAAACAAATCGAAATTTTGTTTTGAAATTTTGAAAATACTAGTTTGAAATATTTTCTTCCCATTCTGGATTCACCACTGATAGGTAAATTAGGTTCGTTTGGAAACAAATTTAAATACTTTCTAAGATAAGTTGTAGTAATAATACTAAAAAATAAAACATTTTTCATTGAGGGGGCATGCATCCCCGTGAAGCCTTTTTGAAAAAGCCACTCCGAGAGAAACTGCTTATTTTTCCTCTATATACATACAAGATATTGAAGTAATGAAAATGACGTGTTTTTTTATTACGAAATATTTTTTCGAAAAATTATGTTGAACGGTTTCGCATAACGAACTACAATTTAATAAAGGAGCGTGGATATTAAAACAACGTCCTAACACTTTGCAATTCGCAATAATACACATTAAGTCATCAACTAAATTGAGTGAGAAATGCATACGGAAAACGTGTTGAAAAATTATACATTTTAACTCCGCTTTAGATTGCAATAAGAAACGTTTGTATACAAGGGCGCAAATTGAACAATATTTCTCATGTAAAAATACATTTTATGTTCCAGTGTATAATGAGAAACTGTCCTAACCTGAAAAAAGCATGGGCGCATTTAGGAGATATACTCTCGGGGGGGGGGGGGGGGGACGGGAGAAATTATGCTGGGAAATTACATTCAAATTTATAGTTTAGACTGAAACATTTAAAGTAATTCTAAATGATCGGGGGTAATGCTTCCCCATAAATCCGCTCATCGAAAAGAAGAATAAAATATAATCGAAAACTAATTTCTTTCAAATTCGCCAAGTCGTCTACCAAACTGTATTTCTCGTTCAACAATTACGTAGGGAAATAGCAGCTACTCATTTTCTATAGAAGTATCTCATTTTGAACCTTGATAAGGTTTTCAACCCTCAGAAGTACCAAACAGAATTGAATGGCGCATAGAAGAGACAAAAAATGTAGTTCTATATGCTTCACTGCATCTGTGAAAGCAACTCAAAACTGTATGTTAATACACTTAACGTGCCGCTCTTAAAATTAAACATGTTGAAATACTACCAAAGGCCCTTGTACTCCAATTGTCAGAAGTTTATTTTACATTGCTTAGTATTATAGCTAATACCAGTATAGGCATTAACGAAATCCCCTGTTTTCCTTTTGTTATAAATGACATTTTATCCTCCACTGTAAAAATTCCTTAATTCGCATGCTGCCTAATATAGAAAATATTTAAAATAAACGCAAAAAAATATTACATCGATTATTACTTAAAAACTTCTCCAAGTTTTAACGGGACGTACTTAATCACACAAATCTATTGACGATAGTACAGGGAAAACACTCTTGTAACTTAACTAGGAGCTTTTATTCTCGCATTCAAACCACATTTCGAATTATTTTTCGTTATAAATGTTACTTTATCTACCCCAAAACTTAAGTCATATATTTGCTATATATCTATACCAATCATTTCCTTGTAAATAATTATGACAGTCGGTATTCCTAAAAGTGGTACCCGCCTTATTTATTTCGTTAAATAAGTACGCGGGTAGTTCGCTCTACCCAAACATACATTTTACATTTGCTGAGTGGGGGAGAGAACGTAAAATTTATCTGTTTGTTGCTTAAAATTCTTAATAAATAATATATATTAATATTTTGATACAGCACATACTTCAGTTCTTGTTCTTAACCATAGCAGAATCAAACTCACCAAGGCCCTTGTACAGTAAATACTAAGAAAATTTTCACAGGGAAATTCTGAAATAAGTAAAGCAATGCTACTCTTATTAAAGGTGACAACTTCGAAATAAGATACCTCTTTTTAGACTCTACAATTCAGATCACGATGCAATGTTTGATGGTCTTCTGTGATGGATTACAATTGTTTTATAAAAAAAAACAAAATGGTCGTGAGTAACACTCCCAGTACACATAATAGAACAGACTGCTGTTGAATAAGGAACGAATTACAATCAGTGCTGCCAGGTTCCCGTCGCCATACTCCACTCAAAATACTGAAATAATCCCGATTCTTGTAACATTTTCCGCCTAGTACTTTGTGGGCACACGAAATTAAATTATGTTACTTGATTTTTTTCATCTCTTTTTCCTTTGCCTTTCATGTGCCCCAGATTTTTCCTCTTCCCGCAGAATTTCTCTTCACCTGACAACTCTGATGCTAGTATAGGAATAATACGCTAAAGGCCGCTTTAGACGATAAAATTTCTCGTACGATAAATCTTAGCGAAAGCAGTGTGCCAGCGTAAAAAGAAAAAAAAGTTATGGATTTATACCATAGCATCTTGCCCTATTGTAGCATTCTTACTTTCACACTCTGGCACTACTGCTAATCGTAAGATTCATCGTAGCATAAATACTGTCGTCTAAAGCGGCCTTTACACGGTAAAAGTAAGGAAACCATATTTAACAAGCTAAAAATTGGTGGAAATATTCTATGCACAGCCGTCATCAAAATACTAAAAGTCCAAAAAAATTAGTTGAGCATTAAAATATTAAATACGGTGGAAGTCACCACCACCTGCTACCAGAGGCGAAATGGCAATATTTTTCTTGGGTACACGTTCTTCCATAATTTTTCGGCCAGACTGTTCTCGGTCACGCGATAACTTCAATTTTCCTGGAAAAACGGTAAATTCTTAACGAAAAATATGTGGTTGTGTAACAAACAGGAGCCCGAATTACATATATCAAAAACCGATCCGTGTGTTCATCAGTATTGAAACAGAATGATAGGCCTATTGTCCAGTTCGATAGGCGTGATTGCGTATGTCATCTCTACTAGCGTCTGTATCCATTTGATTGTCTACCCTTTTGATCGTGTTTCATTCTGTTTCTCTGCCGGGTTCCAAATAGCTGAGTACACGGCGTGTACCCATCGTGTACTCTGCGTTGTTCTAATATTCAGGTAGGTACACGGTTCCTTCTAAAATTTCAAGGTGGGTACACGCCGTGTACCCGCGTGTACGCTCCATTCCACCCCTGCCTGCGATGTCATACTGACAGGCTCCGACGCCACCAACTCTAAATACAACAAGCAAACCACGACTGGCCAGCTCGCCTTCGTGAACGACAGGTCAAGACGTCGGTTTCTTGAGTGAAAGGTCCCGGGTTCGAATCGCGCAGAGAATAACACTTTTTCTTCCTTTTTTTCTTTCAAAATATAGTTTTCTTTGTTCATATTTATTATTAGTAATTGCTTTTTTTTATTTTTCGTGGATTATCTTAAATTAGAGACCATGTGTTCGTGGAATTTAGGTAAGGTTAGGTGCGGTCATGTATCTTTACATTTTCCACTCTCAAATTCCGAGGACAAGACGATCGTCGAGGGTGATAACGACTTCCGCCATATTTACTATTGTAATCGCCATGTCACAAAATCCGACCTGGGCAACCCGCCGCCATCTTAAATTCAAAATGGCGCCCAGGCGCAGACGTTAAATTACACTTAAATCACAATATGTTTTCATAAAATTTGCTACAGACTTCGTTCTTTTGTCATTTTCACGATAATATTATATTCTTATCAACTACATTTTATGCAGACCTTATATACTGGAGACATATTTAATATGGCGACCAATATCCTCAAAGTATAGTTAAGTTTGTTTTATAATATTGCTTCAGTAGCAAATAACTCTGAAACTATCTTAGATAATTGAAATACCTCGAAATAAACTAAGCTTTCTATCGATCCCGCGCATCTTAGCCTACCTTAGAAACTGAGTTGGTTACTCTAATTTACTATGCATCGGGTGCGTCACATTCAAGTTCCAGAAATGGCGTTTTTGTCTATAGTCCAGGCATATTGCGCTCAAGTTAACTGAACTGATTTAGCAAGCTGAAAATTGTTTGAAACGTTCAACGAACAGCGTTAACTAACATATTAAAACACCCAAAAAATTAAACCTAGGAAACCCGCAACCATCTTGGAAAATGACCGTCATTTCGATTTTCTTTTGCAGCTCATAATGACTGTTGTAAAAATTGTAAGGGGATGGGGTTTGGTCATAATGGCTTGTTTTGACGAATACTACACTTTTATAATCATCATTTGTGTACAATTATGCCAGAGACACAGCTGCTTTAAACAAAGGAACACATTATCTGAGGTCGGTTCAAAGTAGCTGTAGCGTTCATCCCCTTTTATCGCCCTGTTGCGGTCGCCAAATTGATAAATATGTAATAATAAAAGTTGTTGAGCATACATAAATACTTATGAATTCTAAATAAAATATTCCCCCCTCGATTATACATTAAATGGCATTAAGTTTGAAGAATAAGCTTAGTGGTCACTAAATAAGGCTTGCGTTACAAATCTCTCCTCGCCGCCATTAGAAAACACATTTCTAGTAATAGTTTTTTCATCCTTTGATCAGATTTGATAAGCCATTTCAGACATTTGATCTACTTCCATACAAGATAAAATAGCGGATTTTAAGGCAAGGCTAAATCCAGGTCAGTTCTCCTTTAGTCTCTCATTCATGAATTTTCGATTCCAGCTTAATTTTCGTCTTAATCCCAAGTTATTTTAGGTAACAGGTCATCCCAAATGGGGGCTCCTCGAACCCACTTAGTAATTTTTATGTAAATAAAAGTAAAGGAAGTTTTTCTTTTTAATTTTCACAAATCATACGCATACATGTGTACTTATCCATATAGCACATGAGATTTATTTATTTTTCTTTACAGGAAGCTGCAGTATTCTCTGTTGATATATTCTATTATATCTCATACAGATATACTCTTCTAATCTACATGAGAGACCAATATATGCAAAGTTCCAAATATATTTTCTCAAGTATATGACATTTGCTGTATCTGAATTCAAAAGACCTCTATAAAACTCTCTCCTAACCTGTGTTACACTTTTGAATCAAATTCACAAATTATGCTATCAACACCACGTCGAGCTAACAAAAATAGCTGCCGCTAACGCAGATTTTTTCCCAGCCAATCGACCTGGTTCCCGTAACGAGAGCCCACATGGAAACAATGTGGAACAGAAAGTTATCAGCGCTTGCGCGTAAACAAACTTTTGCGTATGTCCACCGCTAACCGGGAGTTACCCCTCCACGCGGGTGCATTTAAATACATCCTAGCTTTTAGTAGCTAAACCGTTACCATGGTAAGTTTTTGTTCATTAACTTTAGATAATCTGCAAAAACTGCAAGAAAGCAATTATTAATAATAAATTTAAACTTAGAAAAATATATTTTAAAAGAAGAAAAAGTCTTGCCTCCGCCGATTTTCGAATCCGGGAGCTCTGGATTAGCCCACCCATACGTTAACCACAAGACCAAACTGCGAGATGCCGAGCAAAAGATTGACGGTGCTACTTATAGTTCTGCGCCTGCGTGAGAGTGGACTACACTTTCTTACCATCTAGACTCTCTTTAGACGGTAGCAAGGTCGAATGGATCGAGAAAAAAAAACGGGAGCACCAATAGTACAAAGCTGTTGCCAGGTTCGCAGTGTGGCCAGATACGTACTCTATTCAATTCGATAACGTGCGAGATGACTATTCATGTTTTGGACAGATAATAGTCAATTTCTAAAATTGAAGCACTTGAGATCTTCAGAAAACATGTTACAGGAAATCTTAAAGAGAGGGCTCCTCGAATCCACTAAAATGATATATTTTCAAAGCTGCCTTTCAGCTATTTTTATAACACTATGGCAAATGGCGAAAACTGTACCTTTGAATGTACCCACAATTTTTGAGACGCAGTGACGAACCCGGGGTTGAGTTTAGAAGGTCTTCGTCTCACCGTTCTTGGGAGGGTACAGATTAATAAGGAAAACGATGGTAAAATATGAATCCGTGTGCCCGTCACTACCTCTGAAAATATCTGGTGTAGTAAAAAGTAATCCATTATTTTGCCAATAGATGGCTTCAGTGATCTGTATCTCACGTTGTATAAGTCCGATCGGGTTCAACGAAATGGCGTTCAAACGATGAGATTGCGTACTACAAACACTCTTCAGATAGTTGTGATGAGTTGACTCAGTGTTGTGTGAGCGCGCGTCAAAATGGACACTAGCAAAGAGAAAATACGCTATATTTTACAGTTTTTCTTCGATAAAGGCGAAAACGCAAGCCAGGCGGCTGCAAATGTGAATAGTGTTTATGGTCCTGATACTGTAACAGCCAATCACGCGCAATTTTGGTTTCGTCGATTCCGTTCCGGTAATTTTGACGTCAAAGATGTACCACGCACTGGAAAGCCCCGTGTCGAAAATGTCGATAAAATCATGGACATTGTCGCGTCCGACCGTCATGTAAGCATGTCACTGTTTCGATTGCCCAAGAGCTAAACATTGCACAAAAAACCGTGTGGAACCATTTGCATAAGGCTGGATACACAAAGAAGCTTGATGTATGGGTGCCACACGAGTTAACGCAAAAAAACCTCATGGACCGAATTTCCATCTGCGGATCGCTGCTGAATCGCAACAAAAGAGACCCATTTCTGAAGCGGTTGGTGACTGGTGATGAAAAGTCGATCACTTACGACAACGTCACGCGAAAACGGTCGTGGTCGAAGCGCAGTGCGCCGGCGCAAACGGTGCCTAAGCCAGGATTGACGGCCAGGAAGGTTTTGCTGTGTGTTTGGTGGGATTGGCAAGGAATTATCTACTATGAGCTGCTCCCCTACGACCAAACACTTAAGTCGGAACTATACTGTCAACAATTGGACCGTCTGAAGGCAGCAATCGCCCAGAAGCGCCCAAATTTGGCCAATAGGAGAGGCATTGTGTTCCACCAGGACAACGCCAGGCCACACACATCGATAGTGACTCGCCAGAAGCTCCGGGAGCTTGGTTGGGAGGTTCTTATGCATCCACCTTATAGTCCGGACCTGGCACCGAGTGATTACCATCTGTTCCTGTCCATGGCGAACACGTTTGCTGGTGCAAAATTCGCGTCAAGAGATGCTTGTGAACATCGACTGTCTCAATTCTTTGCCAATAGGGACAAGGGCTTCTATGAGAGAGGCATCATGATATTACCTTCCAAATGGGAACACGTTATCGAACAAAACGGCGCATATGTGACCTAAATCGGATCATTCTAACTATGGTAAGTCAAGCCTTCAATGTCATGTAAAAATAATGGATTACTTTTTAGTGCACCAGATATGTGTTATAATGTAGCTTCAATTTTCGATGATCAGTGATAGGTACAGGGATTCATATTTTACCATCCTTTTTTATCTATTAATATGTTCCCTCCTAAGAACTGTTCAACACTCCACCCACAATGTTCAAAATATGGTCGACCCGGGAGAAATAAGGGTATAACATTTTTTTTTCAAATGTGATTCTGATATCTTCAAATGTGTAGGAAACCACGTACCAAAAAAAATTATTTTTTTCTAAAATGGTGATGAAACAAAGTATTCTAAAATCGGATGAATTCTCATGGGATGATCTTTACATTTTCCACTCTCTAATTCCGAGCACAAGACGTTCGTCAAGGGTGATAGTTTCTCGCGTAAAATGTGAGGAGAAATGCTAATAACATTTCATAATAATTTTCATAAAGAGAAATAAATAATTGTCTTAAGTATTGATTTTAGCCCTCCTTTCCTGTTTGTTTCTCTCTGTATAAGAGACACTCTATGGCTATGTGTTACTGGTATCTATCGCCTCATTTCTTCCGTTTGCCCGTTTAAATTCCTCCGCTTTGCCTATTTTTGTATTCCATTTTATCCTCCTTTCAATCGGTACGAATTTATGCATGTTTCGAACAATTTTGTGCAAAATTCTTTGCTGATTTTAGTTTCACAGGAAAGGGAGAGGGAAAAAAGAGAATTAGCTTTTATCTCAAAATGATTGTAAAAATACATAATATATACAACTGATTTATTTTAAAGTAATAATTTTATCTAGTCATTCATGGTCTGAGGAATATATCATTACAGACAAAAATGATTGCTCTGTACGGGACTAGAAACAACGACTTTACTGGTGAGAGTCCGGCGCTCTAATACGGAGCTAAAATAAACACAATGAGCTTTTCTAAAAAAAAAAAACTTCTAAATTTCCTGTATTCCAGGAAAATGGCACTCATTCATATCTGTTAAAACTCCTAAAATTTTTATGCTTTGTCTCGTTCATTCTACTAAGGATGCGAGAACTTCATTTTCTCTTTTCTTTAATTGCAAATGTTAATTTACGTATGGAACGTAGCGTAGATGATAAAACCAGCACGTGATCACACGTATGGATATATTTGAAGTACGATTATCACTACGTATTTCAATCAACGCTACTTCTTCCTGCACTAATTAACCTTTCAGCATATCATATTGCGCTTAAAAGATGAAAAACACATCCGTACTAACTTTTCCCAATTGCGAAGGATCATCCTTGGGGGCTTGAACCTGGCATCTTGTTTACTGTTTCCGAAGATACACAAAGTTGGATCTAGAGAATTTTCAGCTGAAGACATTCCTAATCAATGTGATCAACTTTTTGGAATAGTGTGTACCAAAATGTCCACCTGTATGCTAT